>PVKY010005105.1:0-18015 GCA_004027775.1 Bradypus variegatus
CCCTGCCCCCCAGTAAGTGGTGTAATCAGAGGCAGCTGTTTAAACTGGGAGAAAGGTCCCCACCCAGATTTTACCCTGCCAGTGGGGAGGTGGAGGACTTGCTGGCAGGACCGCAGAGTGCTGGGCAGTTGGCAGAGACCTAGGGTCTCCATCTCCACCTTCAGCCCCTCCCCTGCTTGGGTAATCTGGCCAGGGTCTAGGCAGCCCCTCCATTCCTAGGTGTCCTAGGCGTCTGTTCTCCTTCCTGGGCTTTATCCCGCTCTGTGCAGCCCCTGCCCTCTCCCCACACCCCCACCCATAATTATCAGGGGTAATTTTAGGGCTGGAAAGGGAGCCACCAGTTCTCCCTCTCTCACCCCACACCCTACCCTGGAGGGGAGGAGGCCAGGGATATTCTGCGAGTGTGTCTGTGGTAGGGGTGGTTCAGTCTGGACTCTCTACTTGTCCGATGCCACCATCCTCCCCCACCTTTCTGGCTCTGATGTTTGGGTGTCAGAGGCTGCTTCTGGCTCTTTTTGTCCATTCTTCCTTTAGCTTGATGCAAACCTCACTTTATACACATCCCCACACTGTTCACATCAGACATCCTGGACCCATCACACCCACACACAGGCCCACCTAGGCACTGACACTCCCGCACCTGCACACAAATGCTGACACCTACACGTGTACATTGTCAGAGAACACAGAGTCAGCACTCTCAAACATGGATGCAGAGCCCAGACACACAAACGGCCACAGAAACACACCCAAGCCCAGGCTCACTCACCCAAGGACACGGAGACTCACATACCCACCCCCGGAACACCCTCACATGTAGGACAGGTGCCCACACTGCTGCACAGTGACACACCCCACCCCTGCTGGGACTCCTGCCCAGTCTCACCTGTAGGTGTCTCGCACACACACTCTGTCTCGTTCACATGCCCTGTCCAAGCTTGGGAGCAGCCAGCAGGCTCAGCTGGCACCCTAGCCCGCAAGGCCTCCTTGGGATTCCCCACGGAGCTCTACCCCATCCCTCACCCTCCACCAAGCCCACCCTCCTGGGCAACAAAAGAAGTACCATAGATCTCACCAGTTCACCACAATCTTTGATGCTTCCCAAATCCTTCCATCAGACCGGCTGCTTTGGGGTTGGAAGTCTAGAATAGAACTGCCCGATAGAAATATAATGCAAGCCATATCTGTAATTTAGCATTTTTTCTAGAAGCCACATTAAAAAAAAGGTAAAAAGAAACAGGTGAAATTAATTTTAATAATAAATTTTATTTAACCCACCCAATGTATCCAAAATATCTTTTCAGCATATCATCCATATAAACATTATTACTGAGATCTTTTGCATTATTTATATTGTCCTAGGTCTTTGAATTCTGGTGTGTATTTTGTATTTACACTTTGAACCAGCCACGTTTCGAGTGCTCAGTAGTTACATGTGGCTGTTGGCCATGCATCAGATAGCAGGGTTCTGGAAGAATGGGCCCAGCTCTCAGCCCCAGTCTCTGGGACCCAGGGAGATACGGGAAGGAGGTGTTTTTCATCACTTGAGCTTCTCTGCTTCTCTCAGCTCATCAAAACCTTGCACCTCGAACTTCTGCCTATTTCTTGAGCATAGAATGCTAAGGCATTGAGGCCCATGAGCATGAAGCATTTGGAGAGTTGACTCTTTGCTGAAGGCCTAGTGTCCCCCTCTACCTGGCCGCTGCCAGTGGGAGTGGTTTAGAAGAGCTCTAGGTGGAAGGGTCTACCCAGCCCCTGAGGCCTGTGTCTGAAACCCCAGCCTCAGTAGATCCCTACCCCCCACAGCCCCGCTCGATGGGCAGCTGGCCAGATGACCACTAATAGCCAGTGGGTGTATCGTGAACCTTCCATCTGCTCCCAGGTCCACAGAGCAAGATTCAGCGATGTCAGCCCAATGAGTACAATTGCCTGGGCACCGAGCTCTGCGTTCCCATGTCCCGCCTCTGCAATGGGGTCCAGGACTGCATGGATGGCTCGGACGAGGGGCCCCACTGCCGAGGTAAGGGCTCTCCCCACACTCTCCAATGGGAGAGTATTCTCAGCCGGCCACCTATTGGGTTTGGAGGCCCCACATCCAAGGATTGTCCTCTCACCTTCTCTTGGGATGAGACCTTGTCTTGCTCCCTGCACAGATTTACCACCAAACAGCAGCCAAAACTGGGGGACTCCTTGGGCTTGGAGCGTGGTGGGACAGCCCCGTGGACTTCCCACAGTGACAGGCCCCAGCCTGGACACTCCCACAAATGCAGGTCCCCTTGGACAAGTCACTGCCCCTCTCCAGGTTGTCCATCTGTAAAATGAGAGTTTTGAATATTTGTCAGTGTTTTCATACCCCCCCTTTTTTTTTAAATGGTGAGATCCTTTCTTCCAGTGGTTATTTTACATGAGAGAAGAAGAGAGCTCCCAGGATTGAAGCTGGGGTTGGGGCGTCTGTAGCCGTGTTCACCTGGCCTCCCTGTCAGTGGCCCTTAAGGCATCCCCCAGGAACTGTAGATCTTGAGGCACCCTAAAAGCTGCTTTTGTCCTTCTGTCTCTGATAGTCTGGGATCCAAGTGGTGCTTTCTGGTGCCTCAGAAAACTAAGAAAAGTCACCTGGCTGAGGTGGGGACATTAGGACATTAAGTCAGACTTCCTTCCCACCTGTAGTTCAGGTCCCCAGCTCTGCCGTCCTTGCCCAGGAGGTCCCTGGGGGCCAGGGAGAGTCAGGGTCACCGTGAGAGCAATTAGGGGGCAGCCACCTATGGGTGGAGCAGCAGAGCCTCAGGCCTGCATGGCAGGGGATGGAGCTGTGGCTGCAGGTGGAGCAGGAGGACCGGCTTTGGCTTTGTGAAGCCCCAGCAGGCCCCTGGGGGTGGGGCAGTCTTCCCGGGCTGTGGGGGTGGTGTCCTCTTGCCTGTGCGCATGTCAGAAAACATCTGCCTGTAGAAGGAGACACATCTGGATCCTGTTCACTCAGGACAGGGGGTGTGGAGCAAGGAAGTTTGTGGAAGATTTTCCTCCTTCCCTTTGGTTTATTTTGCATGTTTTGGTCCCGAGCCCTTGGGATGGTCTGCAGAGTGTGGGCCCAGGGGCCTACTTCAATTACCATGCACACCCCATCTTACTGGATGGCACATGTTAAAATAGCTTCCTTTTGAATACCTTTTCAGTTTCAAAAACAACAAAGAAGCTCAAAAACTTACTGTTTGAACTTCCTTCTCTGATATTACAGATTTGGGCCTCCTCATCTCCAGTCCCTCACCGCCCCCATATCCAGAAGAGAAACTCCTTTCTAGGTTTTCCAGAATAAATATTTTTTTTCCCTTTGTGGAGGAAGGCTGGGCAGGCAGCACATTTGGGCTCTCAGATAGAAGTGGGGAGCAGAAAGAATAACTGGGAACCAGGCCCCCCATCCCAAGCCCTCCTGGCAGGCTTAGTGCCTCCCAATGCCTTAGCATCTTGGGCAACTCTCTCTCCTAAGTGGCAGTGGGGGCATGAGGCAGCTGGACAAAGGGGTCTTTGTGGCCAGGCCGCCTGGCCCACGCAAGGGCCGTTAATTGGGTCGCTGGTCTGGGGGGGCAGCTGCTCTCCTACCTCTCCCCCCTCCTGTCTCATTCCCTTCTGTCTCCCCTGTGGAAGTGGGTCAATGGCAGGAGAAAGATTAGAGAAGGATCCCGAGGGAAAGTGTTCAGCTCCTCCTCCATCTCCTCCACCTGGGCCTCTCTTTGAGAGCTCTGGGGCTCCACAGGTGGGATTGGAGGGGTCCTTCCAGAACAGAGCTGGGATCCTGCAGGGACCACTCTGCACCCTCAGCCCTGAAGCCCACATGGCAATCCCCAGGCAGTGCAGATGAGATGAAGCATACAAAAGGGTTGAGACTCACTGTCCCCCACTCCCTCTTGACTAGAACCCCTCCCATGGGGACAGAGGGCATCCAGGGCACCCAGAGCAGGGAGATATGAGTTCTCAGCCCACCTCCACGTAATTGGCTGTGTGACCTTGGGCCTGGCTTATGCCCATGCTGGGCCTCAGTTTCCTTACTCCCCAAGCCCCCTCCCACCTCTGACATTGCAACTCTCTGAAGTGGTTTCCGAGAGGTTGATGGGAGCCGGGGGAAGAGACCAGGCTGAGTGTGGCTGCCATGTCTGGGGGCCTGAGTGTGTGTCTCCTACCCCCCACAGAGCTCCGAGGCAACTGCTCTCGGCTGGGCTGCCAGCACCACTGTGTCCCCTCCCTCAGCGGGCCCACCTGCTATTGCAACCACAGCTTTCAGCTGCAGGCAGATGGCAAGAGCTGCAAAGGTATGCCATGCATGTGCCATGGGCATGGGTCGGGGTGGGGGGTGCTAGGCAAGACCAGGGGGCCTGGCCAAGGTGGCAGGAAAGGTGATGGAAGGTGCAAGAGATGGGGGTGACTCAGCTCTCAGCATGGGCTTCCACCAGATGTTTAAAAATTCATCTCAAAACTAAAGGTCATGTGTGAATTTTCTTGTCATAAAAAAATTAAAACATTACAGATAAAATCAGAGTTGGCAAATCCTCTTCAATTCTGGTCTCTTTTCATCTTGCTGGAGGTGAGCTCTGCTATCAGTTTACTCTCCGTTTTCAGGCCTTTTTTATGTTTCAGTATACATGTACTCGTGGGAAAACTAATCGGAAGCATCGTTTATGTGTGTGTGCTCTTTTTTACATAAATGGTATCATGCTCTACAACATCAGTATGTTCTGGAGATCTTTCCATGTTACTATATAGAGATCTACCTCATTCTTTTAAAAACCGCTGTGACGTATGACAATTTAGTTAGCCATCCCCTTATGGATGAATAAGATGTTCCCAATTGTTCTCTGTTACAAGCAATGCAAACTTTTCTGTTGTAAATTTGCCTCCCTTGGGTCTTTGCACAAATGCCACCTTCTCAGGGGGGTCGTCCCACCCCCACCCCCTGCACGCTCTATCCCTTTTCTCTACTTAATTTTTTCCTATAGTGCCGGCACCTTCCATGCACTGACACTTATAACATATTAATTTACCTTTTTGTTTCATTTATTATTGTAATAACAATATTTCATGTATTATCAGAATCTAAGTTTCATGAATGCAAGGATTTGGGTCTGTTTCTTTATAACTTTTTATTTATTTTGAATATTTTCAAACTTGCAGGACATTTACAAAAATAACACAAATCCCGTATTGAAAACTCCAACATACCCATACTCTTCACCCCAAGATACCCAGATCCTCCAATTTTAACATTTTGCCACATTTGCTGTATCATTCTAGCCATCTATCCATCATTCTATCAATCCATCTATCTACTCGTCTATCTGGATATCTTTCTGTCTACTTATCAATCCATTTTCTGAACACTGAGTGTAGGTTGCATACATTATACTCCTTGAACATTTAATACTGCCACGTACATATCCTAAGGACAAGAGTATTCACTTATGTATCCACATTCAGTGCAGTTATCTAGTTCAAGAACTTTAACATTGATGTAAAGTGTATGGTCTGTATTCCGTTTTTTTGTTTGTTTTTATTTAATAATGTCCTTTGGAGCCTTCTCTCTTCCCTAGTTAGATCCTGTTTAGGATCATGTATTGCTCTAGTTGTCATTATCTCTTTAGTTGCTCTTTTTTTTTTAAATTGTGGCTACATATATAGAACATAAACTTTCCCATCTCAACCACTGCCAAGCAGACCAGCGGGATTAAACACATTTACAATATTGGATGCCTTCAGCACCTTCCATTACTAAAACTGTCCCATCTCCCCAGACAGAAACCCTACCGCCATTGTATATCAATTCCTCATTTGCCCTGCTCACCCTGCCCCTGGCAACCTGTACTCTAACTTCTGTCTCTATGAGCTTGCATATTCTCTGATATTTTCTTTGTAGTTACCATGGAGCTTGAATTTAACATCCTAAATCTTTAACAGTCTCATTTGCTTTGATACCAACTTCAGTAGTATACACAAACTATGTTCCTATACTCCTCTGTCCCCCACCTTTATGTATTTCTTGTCACAAATTACATGTTTCTCGGTATGAGTCCAAAACCACTGATTCATCATTACATTTTCTGCATTTGCCTTTTAGATTCTGTAGGAAGTAAAAAGTGGAGTTACTAACTAAAAATACAATTGTACTGGCATTTATATTTACCCCAGTCATTACCCTTTCCAGAGATCTTTATTTCTTCATGTGGCTTTAATCCATTGTCTATTGTCCTTTCCTTTCCATCTGCAGAATTCTCTTTAGCATCTCCTGTAGGGCCAGTCAAGTGGTGATGAACTCCCTCAGCTTTTGTTTATTTGGGAATGTCTTCATCTCTCCTTCATTTTTCAAAGACAGTTTTTCCAGATATAGAACTCTTAGTTGGCAGATTTTTGCTTTCAGTACTTTAAATATGTCATCTCACTGTTTTCTTGCCTCCATGGTTTCTGATGAGAAATCAGCGCTTAATCTTACTGAGTCTCTCTTGTACGTGACATGCTGATTCTCTCTTCTGGCTTTCAGAATTCTGTCTTTATCTATGGCAGTCAACAATTTGATTATAATACGCTGCAGCTTGGTTCTATTTGTTTTTACCCTGTTTGGAGTTCATGGAACATCTTGGATGTGTATATTCTTGCCTTTCATTAAATTTGAGAAGTTGTCAGCCATTATTTCTTTGAATATTCTTTTTGCCCCTTTCTTTCTTTCCTTTCCCTCTGAGATTCCCACAATGTGTGTGTTGGTACAATCGATGGTGTCCCATAAGTTCCTAAGACTCTGTTTGCTTTTGTTCGTTCTTTTTTCCTTCTGCTTCTCATATTGTTTGATTTCGATTGTCTTATCTTCAAGTTCAATAATTCTTTCTTCTTCTGGCTCCAATCTGCTGTTCAACCCCTTTAGGGAATTTTAAATTTCTTTTACTGTGGTCTTCAGCTCCATTTGGTTACTTTTCATAATTTCCATCTCTCTGTTGACATTCTCTTTGTGTTCATCTATCATTTTCCTGATTTCCTTTAGTTCTTTGTCCATGTTTTCCTTTAGCTCTTTGAGCATAATTAGTACCATTTTTTAAAAGTCTTTGTCTGATGTGTCCCAGATCTGGTCCTCTTTATTGATGGTTTCTTATGCTTGAATCTTCTTCTATATCTGGGCCATCATGTCCTGTTTCTTTGTATGTTTTGTAAACTTTTGTTGAAACCTGGTCATTTTGATATTTTTAATGTGTACCAATGGAATTTAGACTCTGAGGAGGTGTTCCTCAAGTTTGTATCCATTAGTGTTATGGCAGAGCTTTCCTTGAATGTCAGGAGCTAACAATAACAGCAAATAAAAAAAATAGAAAACACCTTTCCCAGTCTTTACATGTTGATCAGTGTGCATGCTCTCCTTTAGGGCTTAGCCATACGATGAGTCTAGAGAATAGCTCCAGACAAAAGCACTGGGGCCTCCCTGATCCTTTCTGCACTTGCACATGTGGTCCTAGGAATTTCCCCATTTACACAGATATGAATGTCACCTCTCCCATAGGAAACAGTTTCCTCATGGTCCTGGGCACTGTGCTGTATGTCCTACAGCCAGCAGTCCTTGCCCCAGGCAGTACGACTTGACAGCGTTCTGTTGGCAAGTTCTGGGAGCCACTTTCTGTATGCAGGGCAAATTCTGGGGCAGCAAGTCCCTCAGGCCCCCACCAGACATACATGTCCCAGTATGTGCACAAGGATTACTCCGCTCCTTCCAGAACTGGGCCAGTGTTCTGCACTGGGAGTGCCACCTGGCTCCAGCAGAGCTGGTGAGGGGTGGGGGGTGGGCCAGCCAGGGCTGCAGGAGATCCTACCGCTTTTAAGTAGCCTTTTTTTATTTGATCCTTGCCCTGTTACTGCAGTTCTTTAACTGTTTTCTGGAACTTTGAGAAAGATGTTTTTGCCAGTTGTTGCTGGTTGTTCAAAGCTCCTGTGGCAGGACTGAGCCCTGAAGCATCTCTTGGGTCTGTTTTATTCATGGATAGATCCCCAGAGCCTAGAACAGTATATCCAGCACAGAAATCTTTACCAAATGAATGAATGGATGTGCACATGTGCGGATGTTTCTCCAGGGTAGGTACGAGGAGTGGACTTGCTGGGTCATAAGGTTCACACATTTCAAGTTTAATAGATTCTGCTAAATTGTCCTCCAAAGCAGCTGTAAGGATGGACACACCCACCAGTGTGTGTGAGGACACCCACTTCCCTTCTCTCCTTGCTCTGGAAGTAACCACGCTCTTGCCTTATTCCCGCAGACTTTGATGAATGCTCAGTGTACGGTACCTGCAGCCAGCTGTGCACCAACACGGATGGCTCCTTCACGTGTGGCTGCGTCGAAGGATATCTGCTGCAGCCAGACAACCGCTCCTGCAAGGCCAAGAACGGTGAGTGGAGTCACCTGCAGCCACGGCCCCAGGCACCCTCAGTGCCGCTCCCTGGTGGGCAGTGGCCTGAGAGGTCCTAGGGCTCCAGGCTGCATTGACCCTCCTCTCCCCTCCTGTCCCCAGAGCCCGTGGACCGACCCCCTGTGCTACTCATCGCCAACTCCCAGAACATCCTGGCTACATACCTGAGCGGAGCCCAGGTGTCCACCATCACGCCCACCAGCACGCGGCAGACCACAGCCATGGACTTCAGCTATGCCAACGAGACAGTGTGCTGGGTGCACGTTGGAGACAATGCTGCCCAGACACAGCTCAAGTGTGCCCGCATGCCTGGCCTGAAGGGCTTTGTGGATGAGCACACCATCAACATCTCCCTCAGCTTGCACCGTGAGTCTCCTGCTCACAGCTAGGGTGGGGAGGGTGGGGGGCCTGGGCAGGATGGGCCCTGCTGGGACAGAAGCCAGGAAGGGCCTTAGAGGATGGCCCTGAGGGGGGCAGGGCCAGGAGATTAGACAGGATGGCTTCTGTCTGGGGCAGAGGCAGGGGCTCGTTAGGACAGTCCCTCTCTGGGGCAGGAGCCTAAACTGACTAAGGCCATGGCAGGGGGGCTGGACATGACGATGCCTATTTGGGGCCCCTCTCTTGGAGACGAGTCTCTGGATGGCTTCTGCCTTTCTGACCCAGGCTGCAGAAGGACGCGGAGGAGAAATGAGTGAACAATGAGTGACTAGTCTGTGGAGACCAGGGATTCTCCCATTTCGTGGAGGCAGAGAGAGGAGTGATGGTTTGAGTGCTGAGGGGCTTTCCCGTGCAGTGGGAGCCAGGGCAAGAGTAAGAAGGGGCCTGAAGCCTTGGGGAGTCCCGTTCAGATGTGACTGAGGGCAAAGGAGCCAGGGCCTGGCTGGGCCCAGTGCCTCCCTCGGAGGGATCTCCTGCTGCAGGGCATGTGGGGTTTCTGCTTTGTGGCAGTGAATGAGACCAGGGGAGGAGCCTGTCCTTTGCTGTCTTAGGGGTGGAAAAGGGATGTCCCAGGGGATGGGGCGGGAGCCCTGCCAGGCATAGATCCACTGCCTGGAACGGCCCTTCTCATCTCAGATGCTGGAACACAAACAAACAGAAAACCCAACAGTGTTAAAGTCAACATCTGGTGTCATCACATTTCCACCGAATCTGGAATGAGGGCAAGAATCTGTGGCCTGTGGCTGATCAGACCCTTGGGGGAGGGTAACTGGCTCTGTGTCCTTGAGCCAACCAGAAGTTCCTGTCTCTGCCTTGGTTTCCAAATCTGCAGAATAGGTGTGAGCTTGTCTGTCCAGATCAGATAAATGGAAGTGGAAGCCAGTGGTAAATAAAGGACAACACCCACAGGAAGTTTAGGATGGCAAGGTGGGAGGGACCTTGAGGCTCTCTAAAAGATCTATGACTCTCTTCATTCAGTCCCAGGGGGTGATTCCCCACCAAAGACTAAGACCCCAGCAAGTGGGGGGCCTCCAGGGGGGCCCCAGAACAAGGGTGCTCTGAGAGCCCTCATTCCCTGGTGCTTGTTCATACTGTCCATGCCTCGGCCTCCGCGTCCTGCAGAGCATGCTGGATGATGCCCAAGCTCACCTGTGATCAGACATATGCCCTCCTTGGGTGTTGGGCTGGGGGCTGCCAGGAGGTGGCAGGTAGGGTGGTATTGGGGCAAGACCCCATGAGGCAGCTGTCCTCCCCTGCTCCCGTCCACTGTCCCACCCAACAGGCCTGTCTGGGAAACCAGTTCTGGTGGTTGCCTCCCTGGCCCAGCCTTAGGGCCCAGTGGCGGGCTCACGGGTAGAGGGCAAGGGGATGCCATGATGGGAAGCTTCTCAGCTTCTGCTCTGGCCTGGACCCCTCTCCTGCCTTCCTTCCCAGGAGAAGCAGGAAATAACCTCAGGCGCCCCCCCCCCCTTGGCAAACAGAGCCTGCCTCCCAGTCTGCTAGATTCTTGGGCCCCTCTGGGGCAGAGTCCAGGAGGCTGGAAGAGATGGAGGTTCTGGGAGGAAATGCTAGTTGGGTGAATGAGCGGGTGCCTCTTGCCCCAGCTTCTGTCCCTTCCTCTCCTCTCTGCCCCCACCCCACGCCCCATGCCGCCTGAATGTCTGGCTGTCACCCCGAGGATGGTTATTTTGCTCTCATCCCACAAACTAATTATGGGCCCTGCACTGAGGATGTCAGAAGAGTCTGTTCCCCAGTCCCCCACCTCCATGCCCCCACCAACCCCAGTTCATCTCCCTTCCCAGGGGGGCTGAATGGCCAGCTCTGGTGTGTACAGTGGCCAGTCCCAGGCACTCACCTGTGCAGGGGCTGCTGGCCTGCAATTAGCTCCCCAAGGGGGTTGGGTGAAGAAGAAGGACTACTGCCCTCTCTCACCCTCTGGGGCAGCCCTCCCTGCAATCATCCCATTCCTTGTTGTGACTTTGGCCCCCACTGGATCCTTAGGCTGAGCCCCAGGCAGAACAGGCAGGCCTGGAGGAGGAGTCTCACAACTGAAGGGTGCTGAAGGGAGGCCGGCCCCAGAGAAAATGCTGGAAACAGAAATAGAATAGAAGGAAGGAAGGAGGCCAGGAAGTAAGCCTGTTTCACATGGGTCCTGGGGCATGCCTGAGCCCTTGGGCCCTGCAAGGCTCTGCGGATGGGTGGTGCAGCTTCAGGGAAAGGCTCCTGGGAGCCAGACTCAGGATCAAAGGTCCAGCTCTTTCCCGTCTCAGTCCCAGCTCCTTCCCTTCTGTGTGTATTCAGGAGTGGTCGGGAACCGTGGGCCAGTGTCTTTGTATTTCTAAAAGGTGTATGTGTGCACTTCCCGCCCTCAGGTGAAGCCCTGAACTGCGGACCCTTCCCCTGGCGCTGGGGTCTTTTATTGGCCTGGATTTGGGTGGCCCTTGGGGACTCAGTCCCATCCTCACCTCTGCTGTTGTCCCAGCAGAATGGGGAGGTCTGTAAGGACTGGAGAATGTGACGGCCAAGGGCTGGAAGACCCTGTAGAGAGCACGAGACCAATCTCTCGATTTCTAATACGTTTCACAAAGTGGGTCCACCTTCATTGTCCGTGACACATAAACAGTCATTTTTTTATTGTAATAGTTATGTTTTCATTTAATATTCATTAGGAAACTCTTACAACTGGCATTCCAAATCTATGATTTCATAGATTACTTAGGATGCAGCAAAATAAGAAGTGATTTAATTCAAAGAAATAGTAAATAATAGTGTAAGCTCAACATAAACATGGCAAACATCTTGGAGGTGGTGCATAAAAGACTGGAGTTCTGGAAACAGGCCCAGCAGGGTCATCAGGCCTGGCAGTACAAGAGCCAAGACCTGGCCTCCCCACCCTAAAGCCCCCTCCGCTTTTCTGATCACCCCCTCGAGGAACCTCATGCCCCATTCAGCCTCTTGCAGAGCTGGGGGTCAAGTCTCCCGACCCCAGCCCTGCATTTCCTAGGCTGAGCTCCTCTGCCCTGTCCTCCCTTCAGCTGCAAAGCTCTCCCAGGCCAGAGGGTGTTTCCATGTAGAGGGAAGGAGTGAGGGCAGACTGCCGGAGTGGGGTGCCGGGAGGGGGGCGGGGTGTGGTGCAGGGAGGCTCTGAGGCTGCAGACGGTCTGCTGAAGTCACTCCGCAGTTCTGGACTGTGTGTGCGGGATGCTCTGGAGGGGTCCTCGGGTGTCCCAGGGTCTCCCTCACTGCACCATGCTGCACAGGGATGGAAAGGGGGTAAACAGGGAGGCCCAGAAGAGGCCCCCTAGGCTGCAGTCGGCAAGGTTGCGAAACAGGTCCCCAAGTCCAGCTGGCCAACTTCACTTTTCCCTCCCTCGCTCTTTGTTTTTGTGTGTTTAAAATCACAACAGGAAATGAGGTAGCGAATCATCTAGTGGGGAGACAGTGAGGGGGCAGACAGCAGCCCCTCTGTGATGGACGGGCACCCCAGCTGGAAGGGGTGCTGTCATCCCGCTGAACTGCCCCCTGCCCCAGGCCCTCTTGGCCCCCCACTCCTGGCCGAAGGAACACATCCAGACTTTACCTAGGAAGGCCAAGCGCCCACTGCTTTGGCCTTTCTGACCCACAAAGAGTGTCAGAATGTTGGGGGGTAGAAGGGGGTGCTCTAACCACCCCACTATCTGGCCTGGAGCCCCCTGCACCCTGGCTCTCTTGCTTCCCATTCCCATTTGGAGTCTTCTCATCCCGTCGCAGCCCCTTCCTCGCTCCACTCCTCTCCGCAGGCAGGGCCAGCCCCACATCTCCCGGCACAGAGCCAGCCCTGTCCTCTCCTCCGGCACTGTCTCCTTGAAGTTGCCTTTCCACCCAGCCTGCTCCCAACACGCCCCCTCCCTGTTTTCAAGCCAAAGGAAGCAACTTAAGCAAGAGAGATGCGTTTCAGAGCCCAGAAAGGATTTCTCAATAGTGGGAAGATCCAGAATACAGAATACAGGCGTCTCATCCCTGGGGACCCAGGATTAGATGCCTCTCAGGGGCCTGGGGCCGGCAGGGGCAGAGAGCAGGGCACAGACGCCAGGTTGGAAGAACCACAGGGCAGGAAGGATGCCAGGGGGAAAGCGGTGACGCCGTGTGGCTGAGCCCCGGCCTTGCTGGTGGAACAAGGAGGAGCTGAAGTCAGGACGCATCAGGAAACAGAGGAGTGTGAGGACATGGCATTTAGCAAAGCTGCTCGCCCCAGCGGTCTCCCCTCCCACCTCCCGAGCCCCTAGACCCCTCCCCTGCTAGGAGGGCTCCCACGGTAATGCTGATTAGCAGCAGACCATCCTCTCCTCTGTCCTGGGGTGTTCCGAGTCTCAGCAAGGAGGTTCCTAGCAGTAAAAGGGAAGGGGAAAAATTGATGTACCAGCTGTAGGACAACAGAGCGAGGACTCAGTACTCTGTAAATATTTGCTGAATGAATCAATGCATGTGTGTCAGGTGCTGGGGACAGAAATGAAAGCCAGCACTCTACCCTCATAGTACCAGGGCTTGCGGGAGCCCGGAATAGGGAAATCTTCCAGGAGCCTCAACTGGTCCTGAAGGATAGGAGGTGTTTGCCCCAAACTGCCCATCTGGAGGGCCCACCTTTAGGCAGGAGGCCTCAGGGTTCCAGCTGGAGGCACAGATGGCAACTTGGTGGAGAAGGAGGGGATGGATGGGGCTGGAGTGAGGGGATGGGGTGGTTGTCTGAACATTAGCCCCAGTTTGTGGAATGTTTATTGTGCACCAGTCCTGGTGCTAAGTGTTGTTAATGAACTGTCCCATTTTACAGATGAGAAAACTGAGACTCAAAGTTAAGTTAACTTGTCCTGAGTCCCATGGTTAGAAGGGGATAGAACCAGGATTCAAAAGCAGGCTGTCTGTGTCTAGACCCCAGCTGGGCTCAGGGCAGAGCAGAGTGATGGGAAGGGACGCGGGGAGGTGCCTGGTGCTGGGAAAACAGTCCACACACCAGGAGCCCCCAGATCCTCACCAAGCCAGAATCAAGTATGTTGGCTAGCGATCTAGCTAAAGTGGAAATGGGATTCCCTTTCCCCACCCAGGGACCTCATGCCTTATCCTACAATCTGTAGGTGTGTGGATGTGTTGGGGAAATTTTCTAAGGGCACGGAGGTCCCTTTCTTTCCTGGAGTTTCTTTTAGGGAGAGTGACTGGAATCCTACAGCTGAAGCTAGGGTCTTCTTGGGAATGGTGTGGGGGCCATTTTTGGGTAGAACTCAGCCACTATTTAGGGAAATGCCTATTGAACAATGTGAACGATAGAGCAGTTGAGAAGATCTAGGGATTGTGGGGAGTGCAGAGTACTGAGCATTGGGGAGGGGGGTGTGGGGAAGGCTCGGCAGTTATAAACGCACACCCCAGGTCTATTCTGGGACCTGGAACTGAAAGTCCTTTGAGTCATCCCAACGGGCTGTGGTCTCTCTGTCTTCCTCAGCCCTCTCCCAGCTTCCTAACCTCTGTGCCTGTACCCCAGCACCTCAGCCCTCAGACACGCCCCTCCCCGACACCTCCCTCAACACACTTCTCTTTGGCTTATCTGAGATTCTTCCATCCTCAGGCTTTGGAGCTTTGGCCAGAGCCTTCCAGAGCATACACTGGAGTGGGCCAGCCCTGAGAAGCCTGGGTTGGGAAGGGACGGCTGCCCTCTGGGTTTGTGGAGCCAGAATGCTCACATCCCCTGGGCCATAGCCTGGCATTCCACCTGCCCACCTGGAGGGAAGGTACCCCTTCCCAACCTGAGCTTGCCTCTCTAAGCTGGCCTTTGAGTGATGGCCAAGCGTACGAGTGTGCATGTGTGCGAGTGTGTATGTGGTGGGGGCAGGCAGAGGATTCTGAACCTTAGGAGAGAGGAAAATAATGTGGTGGAGGGAGGTTGGGTAACAAAGGATTTTGCTTGCAACTAATAGTCTCCAGCTGCAAAAATACTAAAGGGGAGGCCAGGCCGGCCCAGGGACTCTGGTTCTTGCCAACCCTCACCGGCCTGCTGAGTGGGGCCCTGCCTGGCCTTTGGGGAGGTGGAAGGGGAGATGGCTTGAGGTCCCCCACCTCCCGACTGAGAGTAAATACCTGAGAGCAGGGACGCTCCCGTTGCCTTCCTTCCCGGAACTGGGAGGGGGTCCAGGCCAGGAGGGAGGCTCCAAGATTGGGCACATGCTGGGTGGGATGATTGTGGAGCTGCACCTGGGGTGAGGTGCATCGGATCTCTGCAGGTTTCTTCCTCCTCCCCTCTTGCCCAGGGAAGGCTGGATAGGAGCAGGGTAGGGTGTGCCAGGCCTGGAGCCGGGCAGTGACTCGGGGAAGCCTCTGGAAGTTGGAAAGGATAACATAGCCTTACCAGCTGGTACTGGGAAAACAGTATACATGCCAGGAGCCCCCAGACCCCTACCGTACCCACCAAGTCAAGGGCACATAGCCCTGTTTGCCTTTCAACCTCCCTGCTGGCGGCCTTGGGCCTTAGGCAGGTCCCTCCCTTTGGGACTTTGGTTTCCTTTGGAGGTGGCCCAGCGGCACTCACTGTGATCTGTTTTCTCTGTGGCAACGGTCTGTGGGGGGCAGAGAGTTGGATCACCTTTCTCCTGAACTGGGCCCTCCTCCCGCATGGTCGGGGACCTAGACCCCCCAGGTGACTTTGTCCTTTCCCTGGAACCGCGTCAGGCTGGACGGCTCGGGAAGCCCAGAGGAGAGAGTGCAGGGTTTGGGGAGGCGTTAGCACTTCCAGGGGTGACCCCTCATCCCTGTGACCTCTTTCTCCAGTCATCTCAGGGTGGGGAGTTAATAGAGGCGACCTGAGGAGGAAACTAATTTGATGAGGACCTCAAATTGGCTCTTTCCCTTCCTCCCCAAGTCCTGTGACTGTGAGTCAGTGTCAGGGCCCGGCCAAGTTCCTAGGGAGCCATGTTCCTGTTCCCTTTGGGCCCCCACCCCCACCTCCTGTTAGGAAACAGCCCCTGATCCCTGGGGAGGTGGGGGGTGGTGCTGAGTAGAAAGCCGAGTCCTTGTACCTGTAGCAGTGGGGGCCAGAATAACCCCTGCTGGGTCGAGAGTGGGTGTTAGGGGATAGCTTTCAGCCAGGGTCAGTAGTCCAAAGATGTCTTTACTTATTGGGGTAATGGGTATCAGTGGAATGCAAGGTGGGGATTCTGGAGTCACTGCCTTGGAAATTTTTCAGTTTGCAAGAGAGGTCACCTCTGGTGGTAGGAGTTGGAGGGGGCAGTGGTGAGTGAAGAGGAGGGAGGTCCAGAGAAGGCCAGCAGGAGGTCCTTGCCCCTGAGACTTCCTGCCTCCTAGACTTCCTATTGCACTTGCCCCACCCCTCCTCTGTTCAGCCCCTCTCCTTGGCCTCATCTGTCTCCTCCAGAACTGTGGCTTAGACTGAGTGTGGACACCAGGTGCCCCCATCCCAATACGTCTGAAGCTTCTCTTTCTGAGCCATGCCTCAGTTTACCTTCAGGTCCTTTGATGGCCCTCCTCCTATGCTCTGTCTCCTTCAGCCCCATCTCTTATTCCCCCCTCCTTCTGACTTTCCCCAGGACATGAGGAAATTGAGCAATAGGAACAATGAGGGAACAGGGGAATGGAGGCAAGTAGAGGAAGTCTGGCCCACATCACTGGTTCCCAACCTTTTGCCACCAAGGACCTTCCCTTTTCAATTTCTTTGAGCCCCATATTTCAAAATACCTTTCCTCAAACTGGGTTTCTTGATGAATACCCTGCTTTTCCATCTTTAAAATCCATGCAACATGTATAGCTTCCAGCCAGTGCTTCTGGTTAGCACAAGATAACTACAGTTACCATATAAAGTTGATAAAGTCCAGCCAAAAGCCAAGATGTAGAATGTTTTAGTTATCCTGGGCCCTCTTATCTCAAGTAAAAGCAGATTTTAAATATATATGTTAGAATGAGCTAGTTGACCTGTCCTCACTCACTTTTGTTACCTCAAGACGGTCCCTGTTCATGGCTGGTGAAAACCTGCCAGTCAACCAGTCGGCCAGCATTGACCCTTTATCTCCTGGGTACTGACCCTGAGCTTGGCCTGGGGGTTTGTAGGGCATATGTGATGTTACTCATAAAGACCAGATATGTGGAAAGATGGCCAAGAATACAAGACAAAATGTGATGCTGCAGGCAACTCCCACAGGAGCTCAGGGAAGGGAGAGAGCCATAGCCTGTTTGGTGAAGGAAACATCCCGAAAGAGGCAGGTTCTGCAGCAGCAAAGGGATGGGCACGTGTGTTGGAGGACCTATCCACAATAACTCTTTTATTCACACTCTCCAGATGTGGAACAGATGGCCATCGACTGGCTGACTGGCAACTTCTACTTTGTGGATGACATCGACGATCGGATCTTTGTCTGCAACCGAAATGGGGACACGTGTGTGACCTTGTTAGACCTGGAGCTCTACAACCCCAAGGGCATCGCGCTGGACCCCACCATGGGGTGAGAGTGGCGGGCGAGGGTTCTGGCCTGGAAGCGGGGAGGCAGACGCTGCCACGGAAGGGAGGGTGCCTGATACCCAGGTCGCGTTTAACAAGCCCCTGCCCACAGGAAGGTGTTTTTCACCGACTACGGGCAGATCCCAAAGGTGGAGCGCTGTGACATGGACGGGCAGAACCGCACCAAGCTGGTCGATAGTAAGATTGTGTTTCCGCACGGCATCACACTGGACCTGGTCAGCCGCCTCGTCTACTGGGCTGACGCCTACCTGGACTACATTGAGGTGGTGGACTACGAGGGCAAAGGCCGTCAGACCATCATCCAGGGCATCCTGGTGAGGGGCCCTGTCCAGGGTTTCAGGGAGGGGAGCATGACCCGGGGCCTTCTGGTGAGGGGAACCATTCTCCAGGGCGCGTGGTCAGGGGGCAAGATGATGTGGGGAGCACGGTTGCCCCGGGCCCTCTGGGGGGTGGGAGTTGAGCATGAGCCCTTCAGGGAAGAGATGGGATATGGCTTCCACTCGGATAGGAACAGTAATTTTAGAGAGATCTTTTACTTCCTCTTTTCTTATTCGATCCTTACAATAACCCCTGAGCAATGAGCAGGCAGGTGGCTTAGTTCCCTTTTGGCAGATGAAAAAAGCATGAGTTCAAAGAGATGAAGTGATTTCCCTGAGGTTACAC
>PVKY010005106.1:0-18021 GCA_004027775.1 Bradypus variegatus
TGTTGAATCCACCAAATGCGAGAACAAATATCGGAGACTTTCAGGGTTTCTGATGTTATTTTATTGGCCAAGTTTAACCTGCGCAGGGGCGAGCTCTCAGGGTGTCAGGGGACACGGTGCCCAAAGGGGCTGCAAACGAGAGTCGCGCCTGGCGCTTACAGCTAAGTCTTTATAAAGGGGGAGCAAGCAAGCGTTGCACAGAAGCAGACGTGGCAGTTAGCTATTTGCTTACAGAGCCTGCGCGCGGGAACAGGGTGGGGTCCGGCTCAACTTCAGTAAAAATATTTTTGAAACTAAACATATTGCAGCTAACCTAGCTTACCCAAGGGAGAACACTTGCACAATACCGGGTGTTTGCTTAACCTTATTCTGTACCCTGTGTTCTCTTTTAGTTCCTAACAATACCTACCTCATAGTATAGCTTGTGAGAATTAAAAAACGATGTAAAGTGCTTTAGCATACGGTGGGTACTCGGGGTGAGGGCCCTTCCTGTCTCGCAGACTTCACAGGCCCTCACTGCGTTACCTGTGCAGCCCCTGGCCTCCTGCACAGCCCATCTCCTTTGAATGGCATGTTCTTCAGCATCTTCAAGCTCAGCAGCCAAAAGAGCCTCAGGAAACCACAACAGCCATTGATGAATATGCTCTAGGCACATTCTGAGCCAGAGCCCTCAGGAGAAGATAGGGCATAATCAAAAAGAACACAGGCTAGGCTCCTCAAACGCTACATTTCAAAACCAACACTGACATGAATAAAAAGTACCAAGAACCTGAACATTGGGGCAAAATGAAGCTTAGAGCATGAGCAGCTCCATCCCCACTGCCATTTGTTTCATTCACCAAATGTTGTACTTGTTGAGCACCTACTGTATGCTTAAAAGATAATAAGATAATAGCATGGAAATACAGTTAATTTAGAAGCAAGAAGACCTGAGTTCAAGTGTCCCAGTTCTGCCAGTTGCTAGCTCTATGATCTGAGTCTCAACTTTCTCTTCTGTGAATTGGGGTTATCAGCTACCTTGTGAGGCTGCTGTGAGGCTCAAACAGGAGTGCAAAGCTCTAAACAACTAGCTGGAGTATGACCAGGTGCCTGCCACAGAGAAGAAGCTTAAAAGGGGTGGGATTTGACAGACTATCATTTTTATGCTGTTAAATAAAGTTATTAAATAATCGAGTGGTAAGGAAAACAAAGACATGCAAGGAAGATTTTTTAAATCTTTGAGAATAATTATTTTGCATGTGCCAGTTATCGAGGCCAGGGATATAAGAAAAGGACAAAATAGATCAAGGGAGTAATAAACCTACAGCCACGATGAGAACCAAGTGCCGTGGATGCTACTGAAGAAACGAGAACAGTGATACAAGGAGACCTCAGAGGTCCAGTGAGGAAGATGCCGGAAGGGCAGGTTGGGGCGGGTCAGATGGGGCTTGGACCCAGCTCTTTTTAAATCCAAAGGCCCTGTCCTTCTATCATAGACTTATTGCTTCTACCATTGTAGCTGTTCCTACCAGCTAATCCTTATTGAGCATTTACTCAGTGCCCAGCACTATTCACCTATCCCTGACCTAGAAGGGGGCTCCCCAATAGGGCCCACAGGTGAATTCAGGCCTGAGCTCCCAGGCCGCTCACCCCAGGATCCCAAGATTGGCTGCCCTAGTTCTCCCATCACCCCACTCTCCCGCCATCAGCTCTCAGGAAAACAGTGGGGGCTGAACATGGTCTTTCAAGTCTTCTGGCCTCTTGCTACATGGGGAGAGCAAGCTTCTGGAGACCCTGTGGAAGGCAATTTGGTGGCTACTCAGAAAGCTAAGTATAGAATTACTGTATGATCCCACAATCCCACTACTAGGTATACACCCCAAAGAACTGAAAGCAGGAACTCGAATAGATACCTGCACCCCAATGTTCATAGTGGCATTATTCACAGTTGCCAAAAGATGGAAGCAACCCAAGTGCCCATCAACTGATGAGTGGATAAACAAAATGTGGTGTGTATATATATATATATATATATATATATATACACACACACATATATGCAGTGGAATATTATTCAGCTATAAAAAGGAATGAAGTCCTGATACATACGACAACATGGATGTTGAGAGAAATACACCAGATACAAAAGGACAAATATTGTTTTAGTGGTTTAAAACAGTTAGAATAAGCAAACTCACAGAGTCAGAATCTAGAATATTGGTTACCAGGGGATAGGATGGGGATAGGGAAAGGGAATTTGAGGCTTAAAATGTACAGATTCCTATTTGGAAAGATGGAAATATTTTGGTAATGAATGGCAGCAATGGTAGCAGAACATGTGAACACAATTAACAGCACTGGGATATTAATCTAAATATGATTAAAAGGGGAAATGTCAGATTGTATACATGGTAACAGAATAATTTTTTTTTTAATCCATGGAACTACATTACACAAACAGTGGACTCTACGTTTTTAAATGTGCAATTTTAATTAAATGTGCAATTACAAAAATGTGTGATCATCAATTGTAACAAATGTTCCACACCAGTGCAAGGTGTTGGTAGTGGGGCCATATGTGGGAAACCTATATTTTATGATTGATTGTTCTGTAAACCCACAACTTCTCCACTAAAGAAAAACAAAAGGAAAACGAGCAAGTGCCAGGCAGAGAGCAGCTGACAGCAGAGTGCAGATGGGATGGATTCGGAGGAGCTCCCCGGGTGGAGACAAGGGTGCCGACACCCCACTGCCACAGGGGTCTGTCCCACCTGCCGCTGAGGCCGAGTGACCGCCTCTGGGGTCAGAGGATCAGGCAGGAGGAGGTGGGTCCAAAAGGCACCGCAGTCAGAGCGGCCGGGCTGTGGTCTGGATTCAGGGGGTACCGAACGTGAGAGGCTTGGAGCCACCGGCGGGAGGTCACCTGAGCTGGACCTTCAGGTGAACGGGGCTCTGCCTCGCAGTCATTAACCCACAAGGGCAGGGAAAGGGCAGCCTCCAGCCCTTCCCCATCCTGATGCACGTTCTCACCCCATCCCCAGGATGATGCCACGAAACACGCTCCCTGTTGCCTGGGGACTGGCAAATCCACAGGCAGCCTTCTCCATGTGCCTATTATGGCCTCAGAGGCCTGGAATCAACCCACCGAGGCTGACAGAAAGGAAGTCTATTAGCTTTCTGGGAGTTCTCAGCACCTAACTTCCCCCAAGTCCAGCAGAGGAAGATGGGCTGTAACTGAAC
The DNA here is from genome assembly GCA_004027775.1 of Bradypus variegatus. Classification (NCBI taxonomy): domain Eukaryota; kingdom Metazoa; phylum Chordata; class Mammalia; order Pilosa; family Bradypodidae; genus Bradypus; species Bradypus variegatus. The sequence goes on from PVKY010005106.1 coordinate 3,220, forward strand.
AGAAAGAACTTTTGGACAATTGTGAGGTAATGTGCTTTCCTGTCTTTTAGGATGTTTAAGTTGGCGTTGGATGGTAGAGGAAAATCCTGCCTTAGATTGAACTGCTAGAGCCCTTCCTATTCTAATAATTTAGGGATCTATTTGCTTCATAGCATCAAACCCTCTAATTTTCTTTCTGCTTGTACTGCGAGGTAAGAAATGCACATCTGAAGACCTGGTTGGGACTTGGAGGGGTCCTGTGTTCTACCTATTTCATTCTCAGCCTGGTTCGCTGGGTCCACTGGAGAATTTCAATCACTGATTTCCCTACTCAGGCTTCAGTTGGGGCCCAAGAGAACAAGAGGTTTCCTCTCAATTTTGGGGGGTTCAGCTAAATGGAGAGCTCTTGTTTTCTCCCAAAATTTTGAGTGTCCTTTTGAAATTTGGCAGTGGCACCAAAGGGAGACCTGGGGTAATGTCAGTTCTGCCGCTTTCTCACTGTGTGAACTTGGGCAGGTGGCTGAACTTTTTCTGTGACTCTTCCTTCATCTGTTCCCTTCTTTTCTTTTGGACGCCTTCCTCCCTCACCCCCGACACGCTGACATGGAAGAACATCCCTTCTTTCCAGCGCAGGAATCTCGGTCTCCTCAGGGCCTCCCGGCTCCTGGCTGACCAGCAAACAAGCTTTTGGCATTTGCAAGCACATGCAGAGAAAGTCAAGAGCTGTGGCACGGGTGCCAGCTCGGCCAGCTGTTTTCCCCAGGAAGCGGAGTCAAGCTCTGCCATGTTAATGTGTTTCAGCCCCTAATAATGCCCTAGAGGCTGGCAAACAGCTTGTAAATAGTGGGAAGAACACATTTAACTCCATGCGGAAAGTGATTCAATTACTCTCCCCTATTACTCTGGCTGTTCCTAAAGGGCTGTCATCAACCAGTTCCTGTTGAAGATTCATCTGCCCAGATGCTCTACTGTCTCTTGGCTTTCTTGACACGATTCCAAATTAAGTGAATAAAATTCTTGTTTTTTCTCCCATCTGTAAGAAGCCAGGTCCTATCTGGACAGCAGTCCAGGGGGAGCCCATTTCCATTCTTCCCTGGACAGGTGAGAAAGCAGTCAGGCTGCACACAGCACCGCTCGCTGCCCTCTGTGCCAGAGGCCAATGAATATTTACATCACGAGTCCTGGTGTGCCTCACTTCCACCTGCCTCACCAGACAGGGCGCGTTAGTGGAGAGAGGCTTGGGCAACTGGGCTTTGTTCACTAGTACAGAATTTCCTTCCAATATTCATACACAAAGCACATCCCTTCACACCCCCGCCTTGGGAAATAGATTTCTCTCCAAGGATCTGGTGACCCAGGAAAAAGCCAGTTAGTGCTGAACTATGTAGTCTTCATCAGATAGGAGAATTTTCCATCCCTTGCCCCTCGTCCCTGTGCCCCCCATCCATGCCCATGAGAAGAGTTGGACTGGATTTAAATTGTCCCTGGTTATTGAGCTATGAGACAAGGTAGAAGTAGATATTCATTGATTTACTCCATGAATATTGCTGAGTACATACTATACACCAGTTCTGACAATTCCAGGGCTTAGAGAAGTGTGGCGAGCAAGAGAGACACTCTCTGCTTGCCTCAGGTTCCCAGTCTCACAGAACAATGATTAAACAAATGAAAACAATTTGCGACAAGGGTTACAATAGAACAAGTCAACAAATAGCTTATCATTTCTAATGAGATTAAACATCCTGTGCCTTGACCACTTCTTCCTTCCATCTATCCACCTATTCAAATGTGCAGTACGTTTATGGAGAGCTGCCACACTCGGGGCATGTCCTGGGGAAGGGGCATGGTAAGAAAGCTGCAGCTGTTCAGAAGCCAGCAGTCCTGTTGCGGGGGGCGGTGGTAGTTCAGAAAGCTGGGAACGGGGAGACCCAGGGAAGCCTGGGGCTGGGGACAGTAGCAGGGGAGGGGGCTGGTGAACATGAGGGCTGAGCAAAATCACCAGACTGGAGCAACAGGCGTCCTCCATCCCAAAACGGCTCTTCACCTCACCTGGAGTCTCGCTTGGGAAAGGGCATAAGAAATAACTGAATGTGAAATACTCCTACTAGTTAGGTTCTGAGAATAGACATTTGAAGTCATTAAACAGACAATTTATTAGAAACTTGATTTCCTTACAAATACTAAAATGATGCACTTCTATAATAGCATAAGCTCCTAATTAGATCCCAAATTCCTTGAGGGCAGAGACTGTTTTCTTCCAAAATCACATTACTTTTGAGATTCCCAAGGTACTGGGATGAATCATACAAGGGCTGAGCTGAAATCTAACTTTGCTCTAATAAAAAAAAAACAAAAGGTTTGCTAAGCAAAAATAAGTGATGGGGTGTTTTTACCACTTAAAAAAAATATATATATATACACACATACATACATACATATTTAGGAACATAAGAAATGTCCATTTATAAACAAATAATTGAGATGCTTACTAAAAATCATTCTTCCATAACCATCAAAATATACCTTTTGGAAACTATTATTAGTATTTTGTAGTATTTTATTACTTTATATTTAATAATAGCAATGATTGGTGTGGCACCTTAGAGTTTACCATGTGCTCTGACATAAATTGACCCAATTGTTTCTCTCAAAAATCCTTTAAGGTTGACAGTGTGATTTCCATTTTATAGATAAAGAAGTTGAGATATGGATTATGTGAATCTCATACCCATAACAGAGAAAGAGCTGGAAGGAACAAGCAGAGAAGCAAGCAGAAGGCAGAAAACAGCAGGGCAAGGGGGTTGAGATTAAGGGTGTAGAGAGTTTCTTGGTCACTGGAGACAAAAGCCACAAAAGTGAGAAAGAACAGAAAAGTGCCCATTTAACTTGGCATTTAGGAGCTCATTCATGACATTAGCAAGGACAAATTCTATTGAGTGTGGGAGGGCAAACCTGTACTGTAGACTGTTCTCTCAATCAGCTTTGTCTTCAAGAGCAGGAAAAAAGTGGAGTGGTATTTAGAAAGGGCTATTCCTCTGAGTGCAAGGTGTGTGAGTTTTTGTTGTTGTTTTTATGAGACAGACTTGTATCTGGCTCATAATAAGCACCGAGCAAATGTTAGCTGTTATTTCCTGTTGTCTTTTATATTATTATTAGTTGCATAAAAAGAAAAGAAAGAGGTTGATATCCTGGGACTGGATTTCCTGTGAGATATGATGTAAGAAGCAGCAAGGGTTGTGAGGTTATCAAAGAAAGCGGATTGGTGCCTCTAGATTGTAAACTCCCTAAGAACAAGGACTTTACTTCCTAACTCCCTATCTTTTACTCTTACAGCAATAAGTATTTCAAATGGTAAGACCCAATAGCAACATTCAGTATTACCTGAGCTTTGCAGGATATCATGTCTAAATATGGAATTCAACTTTCTGAAAATAAAGGCAGTCAAACATGAAAGTCTTTACACCCCTGGGCTATTAAGAGCTACACAGGAGGAATTAAAGAGGATTATGAGCTTTCCTGATTATTGAGCTAAAGACATAATTATGGAATTTAAAATGTGTTCATTTTTGCTCAGAGAAGAGATAAGAATGTATCCGTGGCCAAAATGTGAAGTTGGAAAGCACAGGCAACACTAGGGAGGGAGATCAAGGTAGCTCGGTTTGGTCTTGGCTGGTAACAAGCACTCCAAAGCTCGCACAGCTCAGTTGGTCAAGATACCTGCCACCAAGTAACATCTTCATGAGCGGTCAGCGGCAGAATAAAGCCTGGACATAGTGGGGTCCACCTCACCCTGCAAACTCCTGGAGGGCCAGGACTGTGGGTCTATGACATATTTTCCTCCAGGACTTCCAAGAGCCATCCTGTTTATTCCTCCTTGAGTCAACAAGTGAAGGAGGAGAAGGGACAAGGAAATGGGGCCCCCTTGGGCTCTGCCCTAATCCAGCTGGGGATAGAAACCACCTGCACAGGCAGAATATCTCCTTTAGGAGCTCTGCAAGGCAGCTATGGGTTCCAGGTGAGAGATGGTGCAGACTCAGAGAGCTGCTGGGCATCTGGAGGAAGGGTAGCTTCACCGGTAGGAACAGAACAGACTGGGCAAGGACTTGTGTGTTCAGCAGCCGAAACCTCCATGCTTTCATGGAAATCCCAGAGTCAAATATTTCATATCCTTGCTCCTTACAAATCATCAAAACATCCTAGAAATGCCAGTATGTCCACTCACAAACAATACCTCCAAGTATGCCTCCCTAACCCACTTGTGGCACAAAAATCCATCCATTATCAGACCGTGGATCCTGGTAGTTGCCTGGCAAATCAGGGCCTCTGAACCCATGGAGTCAAGAACAACTGATGCTGCTGTGCTTTCCTCTCTGTTAATGGAGATTAGCTTCATGGTACAGTAAGGAAACATTTCTCATGAGGTCTTCTGTGTGCCTGGCTGCCTGGAGCAGGTTCACCATTTAAAGGTGGTGATCACAGGCTGCAGGAGCAAGGGGGCAAACTCCCTGCAAAGAGTCCCTGGAGCATAGCTGTCATCCAGGAGCAAGCAGAGATTGGGGACATCTTTGAGTAGAAAGGGCCAGGCAGCTTTCAAACACAGAGTGAGGTGGACCTTGGGCTTTCAGAGCTCCAAGCAATTCAATTCCATGAAAACCGTATTGATTACATGAGCAGAGCTGAGGGCTGTAACTGAGACCTACCTCACCCCATGGAGCATAATGAATGGCGACTGTCCCATCACTTCCCCAGCATCCTGTCCATTTCAATTTGCTTCAAGAGACCTGCATTCAGTTCCTAGAATGTGTCTGGTCTGTGGTCAGACATGGAATAAAAGTCTTTCCTCTCAATAAGTTTACAGCCCAGGGAGTATGGCAACAAATAACAGAATGCAGTGAGTAAATGCTGTGCTGGGGAGGGCTGAGGAGGGAGACCCTCACCGCACGTGGGTGGTGGCAGCAGCTCACACAGGCACCAGCGAGTAGAGGCAGGGGGGCGAGCAGGCTGCAAGGATGGACCACGAAGGGCTGAGCGAACCCTGCTGGGGACTGGAGGTTGGTGTGTAGATGGAGGTCAGCAGGGTGGGGCAAAGATGGGGGTGAGCCTGTGGCAGTGGTAGCAGGGCCTAGAGGAGGAGCAGGGAAAGTGGTCTGGAGACCAGGGACATTGTTTGCTCAAGAGATAATGAGTGTCTAAGTTGGGGCAAGAGTATAGAGGGCAGGAAAGGACACAATTGAGAAATACTGTAAGGCAACATCAGTAGGACCTTGGGGCTGGTTTAAAGTAGGGCAGGAAGAAGTAGAAAGAGCCAAGAATGACTCCCAGGGTCTGGGACTTGGTATGTGGGAGACGAAGAGAGGAAGGGGATCCATTAAGCCCAGGGAACAAACGTTTTCAAGGAGGGAGTGGTCTCAGTGTCACACACCAGAGAAGCCTGACCCCAGAGGACTGAGGAGGGGATGGGAAGCAGTGAAGTGGAGTCAGAGAATGTATCAAGACATCTGGTTGAGAAGGGAAGGAGAGAGGTAGTGACAAAGCCAGAGGGAGACAAGAAATGAAGGAAAGTTTCTTTCCTCTTTTAAAGACAGGAGACATATGCGTGTGTATGTGCATGCACACGCATGTGTATAGACTGAGAAGAGACAGATTGAAAATACAGAAGAGAGAGAAGGAACATGATGGAGAAAGTTTCCAGAAGAACAAGGAGAGGAAGAGCTAAGAAACACAGGGGCTGGTGTTGGCCAGGTCCAAACAGAGGTCAGAGTGGCAGTGGAAGCAAGAAGGAAAACTCCACAGATGCTGTCAGAGTGTGAGGGGTGGTGGCAAGTCCCCAGGAAGCAGCTCTCTGACAAGTGTGAAGTGCTAACCCAGTGCTTTGCTCTCTGCAAGACTCTGGACATATGGCAGAGTGAAACACACCTGGCCTTTCCTTCTCAAACCAATCTCCAGCCTCCCCTCTGTGCCTCCCTGTCTGACTTTCTGCAGTGCCATCTCTGAAAAACTCAACCCAGACGTCAGCAACAGGAGCTGCAGAGGGTAGTCCCCAAACATTGGACAATTAATTTCACCATTTATCCTGCCATCAGGAACATCCCTGTTACCAGTGACAAGGGTATAGGCAGGGTCTGCCCCACATAAGAACTGGGGTTAAATAATCAAGGATGTTGTCATCCTCAGAAAGATGCTGTGACTCTAATGTATACCTTGGTTATTGGAAATATGTGTTCTCATTGTTACAACCCTATTTTCTTTGTTAACGCTGATGACTTAAGGACTGTGGTGTACTTCTTAAAGTGAATCCAAACTTTTTGGTAAAAGAAAGGTTTAATAAGAATGGAATGACTGTTAACAACTCAGAGTGCTATAGGTTTTTAAACACCTTTTGAAATCTTACTCAGCCAAGGTCATTTAGTTTAACTCAATATTATGATTTTTCATGACTATTATCAATAAAAACCAATGAAAGTTCAAATAAAAATTGGTTAAATTGCATGACTGGAGCAGCTACCAAAGTGTCAGGAATTAATGTCATTTACATATAGTGTTATTCTTTTTCCTGGAGCGGGGCTGTGGCAGGCCCAAGAGGAGGGAGGAAGTAAAGGACAGAGGATGTGCGGCCAGTTAATAACACTCATTGCCCACTTCAACACACTCTCAAATCAGTAAGGTTTCAGTGAGCCCTGTCGGGAAAGCTAAAGGGACCCACTCTCAGCGGGATGGAATAGGGAAGATAACATTGGTCTTCCTCAGGCAAAAGGAAGCAGCATTCCCTCCCTCAGCCGCCTCTCCCAGGGTAGCTGCCCAAGTTACTGAGAGGGAGCCACAGCCAGCCCACCCTTCGCTAAACACCCATGGGGTCAGGGAGAAAAGCGGCCAATGTCAAAACCTCGAAGGTGTTGGGCAAATATAGTTAAACACAAAATCTCCCAACCCGGAAAACTTCCCCACAAAGGTAGAAAAGAAAGAAAAACAATTTTATCATTGAATAAGCATTAAACCAGAATGTGATGCATCAAATGCAATCTGCTAAAAAGTTTGCAAAGACAGAAAGAAAGCTTGCCTGTTTATATAGTGGGGGCTGATAGGACCCATTATGTACATATTCTGAAGATAAACTTAACTAGCCCTCTGGTAAGAGGACTTGACAGCACCATTTGTCACACACTTCATCTCAAATTTAGCTGGCAATAAATATCAAAAATAATTGGGTTTATTAATTGCCTCCATCCAAAGGAATAAAACTTCTCATATCACTATGATAGTTAGCTCTAGTTACAACTTAGAACCAGGCACCTAAGTTAAACCCCCAGGGAAATGGGGCACTGGGGGTGCATAGCTTTTTAAAAGGTTTACATATATCTCAAAGGGACAGAGAAAAAAAAAAGTCACAGTTAAAAGTTTTCTCAAGAAAATCCTCTTCAAAAAAGGGAAAGAGGGGAGGGGAGTTTCTTTCTCTTACAGCAGCAGCGAAAATTAATTTTTTTCTTTTTCAATTTGTATTTGCCCTGACAAGGGCCAGTCCCTCCCACAGGGAAGCAAGCCGAGGCTACCTCACTGCCACCTCCCCGTACAGGAAATGAATGTTTGTGGCTGCTGCAAAAGGACAATATAACCAAGAAACATTTAATACAGTTCTCTAATTAGAACCTACTCTTTCTCAATACATGATTCTACTCAAAGGACACAATAATTCCTTGGGAAAGTTATTCCAGATAATACTAGCCATCACTGTTGAAATGATTGAATTAGAAAGCTTACTTCTTAACACTGTAAAGTTCCCCATATTATGGATAGAGGCTCACATTTTTATTTTCTGCTCATTTTTTTTAGATAAGAATCTTCAGGTTATAGGACAACAAATTATACATAACCATTTACTAAAATTGGCCTTTCTGAATGGTCTGGCTCCTTAGAAAAGCATTTTAAGCTTTACAATTGGTTTTCTGTTGCTATCTTTCCATTTTAATTCACTCTAATATTTGACCTGTCACCTAAGACCTACTGAAAAATCACAAATGGACAAACAGGTCATTGGGCTTCTCCTTCACATAGAAATGGTCGGCTGCTCCAACACCCTGCAGGGTCAGAGCTCTGAGCCTCCCCTCCCCGGGTCCCCTAGCAGGAGAGGTTGACCCTCTGGTTTGACTCCCTCCAAGACCTAAGTATGGGAAAAGTGAAATGAGAATGATTTCAAAGGGGAAGAATATTTTCAAGATTGCAACACTATTTAGCCAAATCATTCTTTTAATCTTCAATCCTCCGATGCCTTGTCTTTAGAAAAGACTGCCTTATCTCAAAGCAATTTGGTATAGGCCAAGCAGAACAGGAGATTTCTGCATTTAGAGTTAGAATTGGGACTTCTGATGACCTGGTGACAAGTTTCTTGACACAAACCCTACAGGGATGCTTCCATTAATTTGCTCATTATTTCAGTGAATATTTTCTAAGCAACTACTACCTGAAGCCACAGTGCTTGACAGAGGAGGGGGAGAAGTGTCAAAAGTCATGAGCTTCCTGTGGCCAGCTGGGAGTGCATCTGAACTGCATACTTTGCAGCACTCTGGGCAACCAAGGCGTCCAGCGGCACTGGTTCCCAGAGCGCCAGCGCCCTGCCAAAAAGCCTTCAAGAAAAACTGCTCAACTCACTTTGGGATCCATGCGCCACCTGCGCCCTAGGCGAGAGGCAGGAGCCAGAACCGCCGCACTTCAAAGGAGGCAGCAACTCCCCCTAACACTTTGGCTGGGGAGCCAAACTTGGGCAAGGAGATTAGAGGGAAAAGAATGGCACGCCCGGGACCCGGAGGGAGAAGGCAGCGGTTTGCAAGCTCAGGGCGAAGACCGGCGGGCAGGAAAGGGCCTGGCCCTAGCAGCCAGCGTGGCGCTCCTCGCGTTCCGGATTTGCGGTGCCTAATCACGGAGAGGATGACCAGTAGGTTGCCCACGATTTCCACTGCGGACAGCACAGGCGCCAACCCTAGAAGCCAGTCTGGACGCACCGCCAGCCCGCCGGCTTCGCAGCTGTTGGAGCAGGAGCCGCTCCCCTGCGTCGCAGACCCTCCAGCAGCGCGCGAGGCCACCGCACCCACCCCCAGCCGCCTTCCCGCAGCAGGGCGTGCAGCGCTGAGCTGGGCACCCCCGCCGCCTTTTCCCAGACTAGCCGGCGTGGGGGAAGGTCGGGCGGCGGGGTGAGACGCAGAAGAAAGAAAGAATTAAGCGGGGAAGGGAGAAAAAGGCAAGAAAGTGAGAAGGACGGCATTGCAGAAAGAAGTGCACCCTCAGACCGACCGGCACTTGGCGGCGGCTGGGACGGCGCCGGCACCCGGGGTTCAGCATGTGGCCAGCCCAGCTCAGGCCTCGGAGCTTGTCGGGTTTCACTCCACGAGCGCACCACACGCCCAAGATCCCCAATTTCCTCTACAACTTACCCCAGAGAAATTTGTGGACTGGAGAAAGGGCTGGTGGCTGGGACCTGTCCAACCATTGCCTGAAGGGCAGGTCTGTGCAGCCCCAAGGAAAACATAACTCCCGGGATGCAAGGAGAGATCCTAGAGCAAAGCAGTGCTGAGTGTTGCACTGCAGAAGAAAGGCCAGTCTGTGCTGTTATTGAACACTTGCTGTTTATCCTGAGTACTTGCTGTATATCATGGGAGGCATTGATGATTTCTCTGTCCTGTACTCTTTATAAAGCCATGACAATACGTTAATATATGAACATCTATTTTAAAGATCATAATAGATATATGACCAATACTGGTGGTTATTATAATGTGGTTTTTGGAGGGGTTGGGACAAGAAGAAGGGTGAAGGAGGGTTACAGAAGAGAAGGTGCCCTTTATTTAAAAAAAAAAAAAAAAACATTTACTCCAATGATGATAATGCTAGCTAACATCTTTTGAGGACTGCTTGGTTTGTTGGGGCTGCCATAACTAGGTACCACAAACTAAAGGGCTTCAAACAACAGCAATTACAGCAATTTATTGTCTCACAGTTCAGGGGGCTAGAAGTCTGAAATCAAGGTATTGGAGTCTGTAGGATTTGGCAGAGGTTTGCCAGCAATCCATGGCTTGTGGTGTAACTCAGACAATCCCGCCATCACAGGGCTGTTTTCTCTCTGTGTCTGTGTCCTTATAAGGACACCAGTCATACTCGATAAGAACCCACCCTGTTCCAGTTTGGCCTCATCTTAACTAATAACATTTTGAAGGGTCCTGTTTCCAAATAGGCTCACAGTCACGAGACTGGAGGTTAGGACTTGAGCGTACCTTTTAGGAGGCACACTGCAGTCTAAAACCAGCACCAGCTTTATGCCAAGCACTGTCCTAAGTACTTTTCACAACTGCTAGAGTCACTACCATCAGAATGACTGATGGTCCTAAACGTGATGAAACTGTGGAGCAACTGGAACTTTCATACGTGGCTATTGGGAGAATGCAAAATAGTGCAGCCACTTTCAAGAAATGTTTGCCAGTTTCTTATGAAGTTTAATTATACCTATCTTATGATCAGCAAATCCTTTTCGAGGTACTTAGCCAAGAGAAATGAATGTGAAAACATATGCCCACAAAAAGACTGGCAAAATAATTCCAGAGCAGCCTTATTTATAGCCCCAAACTAAAACAACTTAAATTTCAACAATGGATGAATGGATAAGCAAATTGTGTTATATCCATACAATGGAATACTATTCAGCAATAAAAACTGGTGTTATACCTAACAGCATGGATTAATCTCAGAAGTTCTCTGAACTAAAAGAAAAGTGAGATACAAAAGAGTACATACTATGAGATTTTGTTTATATAAAGTCCCAAACAGGCAAAACTAATATATAATGATAGAAATTAGAACAGTGGTCACCTGTGGAGGTAGGGATCAACTGGAAAGGAGCACAGAACAAATTTGTGGGATGTTATTTGTAAGCACGTTATTTTATGTAAATTACACCCCCAAGCCCCATAAAAGGGGGTAAGTAAAGAGAGGATTCAGTGGAGAGGGAGGGATGATGATGCAGGACAAGGAGGGGATAATTAAAGGAACAAATACCTTGAGTGGGGAAAGGTTAGTATCCAGAGCCCAAGGAAAAAAATCTTTTATTAGGTAGAAGGAGGCTTTCTCCCATACAGCAGAAAGGAAACAGAAGCTACGTGAAATACAGAAATGTTTCTAGATTGGTGTGAGGAGATGAGCGACTTCCTTTCTGGCTTCTATATTCTCAAGAGAGTTTGCGCTACCTTGTTAGCTAGGATTAAGGGGGGAGGAGTGTGGGAGGTTTGAAGACAGGAAGTGTTATTTCAGAAAGCGGGAAAGCCAGCTAGCAAAGAGCAGAGGTTTGCCCAGAGAGCCGGTGTCCGTGGCTCCCAAGGCCATGGCTCTCAATGACGCCAGCCGGCCTTGGGTGGTGGTTGACCAGCAATTTAGGGCAACTCAGGGCAGGCACTGAGTTCACTGAGGGAACGTCTGTCAGGGTTGGGGCTTGCCAGGTGAGAGAAAATAAAAGAAGAAAGTGCAAGAACATGATGATAAAACAGTCCCTGGAATCTAAGTGAAATGAAGATGGATGAGAGAACAGAAGGTAGGATCAAGGGATGGATGTCTCGTGAACTCAAAGAATTGTGGGGAGTGAGTTAAAAAAAAATAGGTTGTAGTATTGAGGGAGTGAGCTATTGAAACAGATTCCTGAGGGGCACAGGTTCTGCTGAGGCAAACGTTCTGGGGGTGACTACGGTGGTGCATCCTGGAGGAAAGTGGGAGAAGGTTGTTGGAGGTGAGAAGGCCAGGGAACTGAGAAGCCAGAGGGTGATGTGACAAGTCATGAGAAGAAAGGAAAGCTGTGTCAGAAAGCAAATCCCCAGTGAAGGAGGAGGAAAGGCCAGCAGGTTGGTACGAGAGCAACAGGGAAGAGAGAAGGACACGGGTAGACGGGGAAGCGCTGAGCAGTGTTTCCAGGAGGAAGCGGCAGCGTCCGCACATGTGGCAAAGGTGTAGCAGCACTGCTCTGGCTTTCAGCACTGGGTGGGTTGAATACAGTGTAAGTTGCCCCACTCCAGACACACACTCTAATAACACACATTTGGTTAACCAACTATGAGACATGGAGAATTTGCCCTGGCTTGGGTGTATTCACAGCAGCTCATCCCCTACACCAGGCACCAGGAATTGGGTTATTTGTCTGCATGAAAAGTCAGTGCTGCATCCTGGCTCAGTAGTGCCTTAAAAACTCTGAAAGAAGAAGAGTTGTTGCCAGGGATGGCTAAAATGCCCTGGGGCTCATACATCCTCTGCCAAAATAGAATCTGCCTTGACTTCAACAAGACAAACGAAAGCAAGTCTAGAGAGAAAGTCCCGATGGTGAGGAGGTTGGAACCATGACACTGGGGGTGACAAACATTGATGCCTAGATTTAAGAAAGAGGGTGTCACATTCAAGGGGTTGGGGAGACATTCCAGAAGGAATAAACTCAGACATCAGAGATTGGGCTGGAGAAGTGGGCAGGGGTGTCACATCCAGGAAGGGCTCCAGAGCTACATTTAGGATTCTGGACCTGATCCTAAGCAGGCTGTTGAGGGGTTTGTCAGACAACTGCACCCTGCCCTGGGGGTTTTGCAGGCTTCCCTTCCAAGGCAAAGAGCATGCTTATGGCAGAAAACAACCCCCATTTTGACATTCAAGTATACAAAAGAATAATGATTGCTTTCAGTGCTCTAGGCTGATGTCCTCTTAATTAAAAGGAATATTTTCATCATAGGGGAAACCAGTAGTTGCCAACTCAGGAGAAGGGAAGAGAGAGAGAGAAAGACAAAGTTCAAGATTCCTAGCTGGTTTCTTAACAAAATAGAACAACATTTTGAAAACCTACAGAGTGTCCTCAGGTTACAAAAATGAGCAGGAGTGGTTTTCCATACATCTAATCTCAAGATCAAACTCGAGTCAAAATCTGCCCACAGAAGCGCAGCTTCCCCCATACCGACACGAATGGTTTTCACTCCAGGTAGTACTTGAAACTTTTTCCAAACCACTTTCACACAAACTGTCTCATGTCATCTCTCAACAGCTCTGGGAGGCCTGGGAGGCAGGTGTAATTGGTACAGCTGGAAAAGAAGGAAACAGACTCTCAGAGATAAGTTACCTGACAAAGCTGGTGGCTGATGAGTGGCTACAATGACTCCAGGACCCAACTGTCTAATATAATCCATTTCTTTTATTAAATGTAGGATGGCTTTTCCCCCCCATCGGTACAGAATGTACAAAGGATATAACCAAAATTTTTTTTCAGTAATCATCTTGCAACATGGTTGAAAGAACTTGCTTTTCAGATAACAACATAAGCAATATTAATAACAGCCACAGTTAATATTGAGTGTTTACTAACTGCTAGACATATGGATTATTTCATTTCATCTCACAACATCTCTCTGGAATGGATCCTATTATTGTGTACTGTGACGAAACTAAGATTCAGAAAGGTTAAGAAACTTGCCCCAGGTTGCACAGCCAGTAGGTCTCAGAGCTAGGATTGGAACCTAGACTGTCTGACTCCAAAACCTGGTGCAGTTTTGTTCTTATATTGTTTAATATTAAAATCTCTGGACTATTCTCTGCCTCAAGAAAAGGATAGGGCAGCCCGATGATGTCTGGCAGGGTGAACTCCGGGAGAAATGGAATGAGACTGCAGCTGTTCCAGCTGCCAGCTTTGTAAAGAGATGTTTTTATAGCTCACTTAAAAGATAGACCACAGCCTAGCATTGAGAAGCTGCCCTAATCTTTTCCTGAAGTGAAAAATAGTCTACCCAAAAGAGTAAAAATAAAGCTTTAGGGCAGTTGGCCTTGGGTTTCCCAATGTGTGCTCACAAGAAGGATCCATCAAGGGATTCTGAGGTGTAGCTGCCCCATGCAGGGTCAGAGCAGGCCAATTCTCTCCCCTATTGGTTGTATGATCTTTGCCTTTTCTGAATTTTTTCCTTTAGGGAAAAATCAGCTTGAGAGTCACTGTTTAGTTGTTTCACCTTTGAACCTAACCTGACAGCCAAGTGCCTTCCCCTTCCCTCAGAATCCACTGCATTCTGAGCCCCAAACACTGGGTTATGTGTCTATTATTACACACTGTCTAGAGTGGATTATTTAGTTGAAAAATATTTATATAATTAAATAGTTCATTTTTCACTTTATCAGATGTTATCTACAGATTGAAGTTTACCAGAATAGCAAACTTTTCTCAGTAAAGATAAATTGCCAGCTGAAACTCATAAGCAGAAAAGCTCATGTGAAAGGGTTACAGAAATACTACAATGGTTTGACTTCTACAGCAGAACATTTATTTTGGAATCTTAAGACATGTTTTTAAAACCTGGGTGTGAGAGCAGCTGGCAACTACCCAAGAACTATATGAAACAGTGTTGTCGGGGAGTCCAGTAACCAGTCACACATCGGATGCAAGTTTGGCATTGGAGGAAAAGCCGAGATCGCAGCGAACATTTAGCCCCCGGCAGGGGTGGAACTGAAGCTGCTGGAGAGTACTTATCAGACAATAGCCTAAGGTGTATCTTTAAATGTTCTATTCTGACAGACACAGAGATCCCAGTCAGGAGACCTTTAAAAGTGACTCCTTTATTTTTATTTTTTTTTTGTTATTGTTTTTTTTTATTCTTTTTTCAATCTAAAAGTAACATATTCGTATTCACTACTGAAGGTCTCCACCCCCATCATTAATTGGCAACTCAGGCTGACCACGGAATCTAACTGGAGAGGCCCCAAAGAGGAGAGGGGATTAGCAAATAGTGCCCCTGAGAGACAACTGGAGTTCTGAGGACTGGGAGAGTGGAGGGAGGTCCA
>PVKY010005107.1:0-18065 GCA_004027775.1 Bradypus variegatus
GAGAACCCCAAGACCCCACTAGATGGTCCCAAAGAGAATCCTGAGACCGTTGTTACCAGACGGTCCCAAAGAGAACCCCAAGACCAACATCTCCGGATGGTCCCGCCCCACTGAACAGGGCAGGTTGATTCTGCTCACTTACTCTCTGCCAAGTATCCCTGACACATCAGCTTGTTGAAGCAGCAGAGTAAATTTATTATTTTAATCTTGGCAGGATATGTTGCTAGTTATTCTTCTCTTGGATATGATTACTTAATACTCCATCTTCCATCTTCACAGCAGCACTACAAAATTTTTAAAAACTGAGTGGAAGTCATTCAGTTAATTCTGAGGATTCCTGGTACCCACTTTAAGCTGGGCACTGGGGCGTCTGCGGTGTGACATGGCCCCAGGATGGTCCATCACCACCCCACACGCTGCGGTGCCCTGCCCACTCCCACTGCCCACTCTCCATGCCCCCATCACACGCCTGCTCCCTGGGGCGAAGAGGCTCAGCGTTAGATCCCAGGGGACCTGCCACACATGCCTGAGGGGGGCCAGGGAAGCAGTGACAGCCAGGGAGCAACACGTGGCCTCCGAGCATCACCAAAAGTGTGAAGGTCAGCAGACCTGCTGCTGTGCCCGCCCTGGTGGGAAGAGCACACACAGCCCCGTGCCAGGCACAGCTGCCCCTAAGGATTGCACGTTCTCTCCGCCTTCCCCAGGTTGGTCTTGAGGCAGGAGGGCTCGGCGACACTTCCCGAACCTCGCTTCTCCAGAATTCGGGAGTCAGACTCTGCTCTCTCTCACCTGGTATCTGAGTTGAGGGCCGGGTGCCAGGGTGGCGTCGTGGCCTGGGAAGCCTGGAAAGGGCCGCCAGGGCTCCCACAGGAGGTCCGTGGAGAGCACAGAGGGTCAGCGGCTCCCACCAGGCCTGGCTGCCAGGCCCTGCCAGGGGCTGCCAGGTGTGTCCACGGAGGGTGTGGGCTGCTATCCCAGTGGGAACCTCTAGGCCTGTGCTCCCTTGGCAGCCCCGCAGGCACCCCGCAGGGCCACCACACGGGGCTGGCCCATGGGTCAGCTGTGAGGGGGCTTCATCTGTGCCTCGTTCCCTTGGCCCCTCACTGTGGGCTGAGCACCCCTGAGAAGGACTCTGGCTCCCCACACATCTCAGTGCTCCCCCAGCTCCCCCGAGTTTTCCGGCTAACCTCAGCTTTTCCTGGCCGTCGGAACCACCTCCTCAGTCCGTGGAAGCAGGAACACCCTTCCTTCCCTGTTTCCCTTGGCCAGAAAGGATGCGGGACACCCATTCACACTAGGGGAGATGCAAGTGAATCCTTCCCAAACCTTACGCTTTCCCGGGGGGGGTGCATTTCTGTGGCCCCCCGGGCTATGTGCAGCCATTGGATCCTGTGTGGAGGCAGCCCCCATGCAGAGTCTCAAAGCCTCAGAGCCCCGTTTCTGAGCCCCCTTCCCCCACCCCCCTATGCATTCGTTCACTTATCCTCAGGCAGGCCTGGGGCCAGGCGGTCTCAGCTTGCTGGGTGCTGGGGGCACAGCAGAGAGCAAGGAGCCCAGGCACCTTCCAGGGGCGTCAGTCACCATAGAGGGGCAGCAAGAAGTCCGACCAGCTCATGGGAGCTCAGTGTTGAAACTGTCATTTCTGTCACACAAGCAAGGGGTGGAGAGTGTCCGGGGCTCTCCACAGGAGGGTGTCAGCAAAGGCCTCCTGGTGAGTGAGGGGCACGCAGACTCCTGGGCCATGGGGAGGCCAGAGGCACTGGCAGCCCCCACCTGGTCCGCGGAGCGTGGGACACCCTGCCCGGCGCCAGGAAGGCCAAGCCGCTGTCCCCAGGGAGCCCTGCGTGGGCCCAGAGCAGGGCCTGTTGGAGGCTCAGGAACACTGTGGTGTGAGATTATCCACGGGGCAGGTGTGCAGGCAGGGCTTGGCCCAGGCTGCCTGCCCGGAGCCAGTGCTCCCTGAGAAAGGACATGTCTGTTCACTTGAGAGTCCCCCCAAACCACCGCGAGACCCACCCACCTTGCACTGATGACTAAAAGGGAAATCGAGTAGTGGGTGCATTATTAATTCTCACCGGGGCAACACAGTGACAGTGGGCACCAAAGGTCCTGCTGTCTTCCTTCTTCATGTGACAGGAAGGGGGCCTTGCTGGGAGCCTGGGCTGTACCCCAGGCTGCACCTGTGGGAAGCAGTCCAAAGGGCCACAGGTATTGGAGCATGGGGGAGGGGGACATGGCTGCAGGCAGCCACTCACTCCCAATGGGCCCATGTGATGGGGAGTTCCTGTGGCCACAGTCATGCACATACAGATGTACACATACATATACACATGTGTGCACCCAAGTACAGTGTTCACAAGCAAACACACACACATGTGGACACATGCACACATGTACACAGTACATGCATGTATGCACATACATATGCACACACTTGCATACACACATGCATGCACACATACACATAGCACACCCCATACACACTTATGCACATCCATATTCACAGATGCACACACATGTACACACACATATATGGGCATGTATATGCATGTGTACATGTGCACAAATATGTGCATGTACCCACATGCACACAATATAAATGATCACATAAGCATGTGTGTACAGACATATATGTTCACACACTTATACATATGTGCAAATATGTTCAAATACATATGTAAGCACATACATATGTTCATGTGTGCACACACATACATAGTGCACATGCTTATACACAAACCCATGTACACATGCACACACATGCACATGCACACACACATATGCATGTGTACAAGTATACACACATGTAGGCGTATGCCCCCACATGCACATACACCATGCACACATACACACATATGCTTGAGCACATACATGCACATATGTACACACATATAAACACATGCACACACATGCCCGCCTGTATACCTCTTCCACCCTCACCACTGAGCTGAACAGCTCTTGCATCTCAGGTGTGCTGGGAAGGAAACCCAATTGAGAAGCAAGCCCAGCTCGGGGGCTCCCCAACTGGTCCTGGCCATGTGGGCAGCGCACTAAGAGTCCGGTGCTGAAGCAGGGTCTCAGAGGATGTGGCAGACCACCCAGCTCACCCAGAATGCACAGCTCCACCACTAACTGAGACTGAAAGCCCCCACTGCATTTCATCAAGGCCGTGGTTCTGCAATGCCTGGAAGCAAAGAGGTCTCGTGTGCGGACATCCTCAGGGGTCAGGGGACTCACTGACCACTATCCAGGACAGCCAGGCCGGGATCCTCAGAGCACACCCCAGGCAAAGGCCCCATGACTTGGAGTGACAAGGGCAGCCTCCGGGGTGTGGACTGACCTGGAGGTAGGGCCCAGCGAGGTGGCGATTCCCTGCAATGCTGGGCCCCCAGTCCCTCCTGAAAGGGGCGTGTCAAGATGTCCAGCTCGCTGCATGGAGCAGGGTGGCCAGGGAGGAGGACACAGACTTCACCACTGCCAACTGCAGAACATCTTTGTCACCCCCAAAAGCCACCTGATACACTTTAGTTCTCACCCCAACCCCCCGTGGCCCACTGCCTCTGGTAAGCACAGTGTAGCTCCTGTCTCTATAGATTTCCCTACTGCAGGTATTTTACATAATCTAATCACACAGTAGGTGGTCTTTTGTGCCTGGCTTCTATCATGAAGCAAGTTTTCAAAGTTCATCCATGGGGTAGCAGGAATCAGAACTTCACTCCGTTTTATGGCAGGATAATATCCCATGCTATGGATGGATCCCATTCAGTTTATCCATTCCTCAGTTGATAGACATTTGGCTATTTTCACCTTTTGGCTTTTATGAATAATGCTTCCATAAACATTTGTGTACAACTTTCTGTTTGAAGCTATGCTTTCATTGTCTTGGATATCTATGTAGGACTGTAATTGCTGGGTCACTTGGTAACTCTGTGAGTAGATGTTTAAGGAACTGCCAGGCTGTTTTCCAAAGTGCCTGAAGCATCTTACGTTCCCACCAGAGTTTGATATTTCGAACTTTTACACATTGTTCCAGTTTGCCAAACTGCCATTATGCAGAATACCAGAAATGGATTGTCTTTTATAAAGGGGATTTATTAGGTTACATTTTACAGTTCTAAGGCCATTAAAGCGTCCAAACTAACGTATCAACAAGAGGGTACCTTCACTGAAGAAAGGCCGATGGTGTCCAGAATACTTCTATCAGCTAGGGAGGACGCAGCTGGCATCTGCTGGTCCTTTGCTCCTGGGTTGCATTTCAAAATGCCTTTCTCCAAAATGTCTCTGGGCTTCTGTCTCTCTCAGCTTCTCTGATTTCTCTGCTCAGTTCTCCTGGGGCATTTCTCTTAAAGCTTCTGGGGCTCCTCTCAGCTTCTCGGGGGCAAGCTTGGGGCTTCATCTCTCAACAAGACATCTCCAAATGTCCTTCTCTCTGCATCTCCAAGCATCTCTAAGCATCTGGGTCTATGTCAGCTCTCAGCTTCTCCCAGGGGCAAACTCTGGATTACATATCTTAGCTCCGCTCAGCTTCTCTGAGCTCCTTCTCTCCATGAGCTGTATTAAAGAACTCCAGTGATCTAGTTAAGACCCACTCTGAAGGGATGGGGCAACACCTCCACAGAAATGATCTAATCAAAAGATCTCACTACAGTTGGGTGGGTCACATCTCCATGGAAACAACCTGAACAAAAGGTCCCCTCCAACAAGATAGGATTAAAAATCATGGCTCTTCTGGGGTCCATAACAGTTTCAAACCAGCATACACATCATCAGCAACATGTGGTTTTAACTGACGTTTTGATTCCAGCCAGCCTAGGATTCATGAAATAGTATCTCATTGTAGTTGTGATTTGCATTTCCCTAATGGCTAATGATGTTGAGCATCTTTTCATGTGCCTGTTGGTCATCTGTATATCTTCTTTGGGAAATGACTGTTCAGATCCTTTACTCAATTTTTAATTGGGCTATTTATCTTTTTATTATTGAGTTGTAACATTTTGATATATATTCCAGCTATAAGTCCATTTCAAATATGTGGTTTTCAAATATTTTCTCCCATTCTGTGGTAGTCTTTTCACTTTCTTGATAGTGCCCTTTGAAGAACAAATGCTTTAATTCTGATGGAGTCCAATTTGTCTAATTTTTGTTGCTCACGCTTTTGGTGTCATATGTGAGAATCCACTGCCAACCCTGAGGGCATGCAGACTTTCTTCTCAAGCAGTTGTTTTAGAGATTGCACTGGATGGAGGATATGATGACGTGGGGACCTGCGACAAGGATCTGGGGCATAAGAACTGCTTTACGACGTTCGTTCCCTCCCATCAACATTTCATTGACTACGGGCTTTGGGCAGCAAAGAGAACATCAGAGGATTTAGGCCAGGAATCCCACAGCAGGGACTCAGAGAGTTGAGTGTCTTGAACCTCATGAAATATTTGTTCTTTCCAGAGAAATACAGTGACACCACCCATGGACATGGCTCCTAGGACTTGTGAACACGGTGTGTGCAGTGTTTCCTGACAAGCAAGCTGGCTTCGTCAATGGGCAACAAAGTTGTGGCAGCTTCAGCGCCTTCCCTTCCCATCTGCCCATCTTTTGATTCCTTTCCTTCCTTCCCTGCTCCCACCTTGCATCTTCCTCCTTGTGTTCTCCATGGCTGGGGAGATGAACAACATTGAGTAAAAGGCCAAAGGCTGTGGGTCCTGAACCGGGATTTTCTCCCTTCTCTCCTTCCCCACAGGTGCCAACACGAGGGAGCCAGACCTCTCTTAGGTAGGTGTTTGGGCCCTGGCCGGGTCAGGCAGGGATGAGAGCCTGTGCAGAAGCTTCCACAGCACTGCCTGCCTCCAGGAGTCCTAGGGATAATTTTTTTCAATAAGGGTTTGAAATATAGGAAAGACCATCTGAGCTTTCAGGGATAATGTCCTGGGTTCTGAGAACAGGGATGCTGTGTGCATACTGCCACATCCTGCCTGTGGGACCATTGTCAGGGCTTAAATTCAGTGGCCTTCTGCTTCTTCATGTATAAAATGAGACACTTGGACAAGATCATCTCTAAGAGATTCATATTTTATTTTCCAGGTTGACCTGGAAACCATTAGAGGAATCATGGCAGCCAACATCTTCACATTGACCAACCTCTCGGCACCCAGGGATCTTAATAAATGCTCACCGTACACACACGGCACACAAGTGTGCATGAACACACATGAACACTAGGGTGTGTGCATGCAGAGACACACAGCATGTACGCGTGCATACACAGGCATGCATCACATACACACACAGACACGCATTCAGGGTGGGCACGTGCATACAGGTACATGGGGGGGAGAGGCAAGCACCCTACACTATGCCCCGGGGGCGGCCTGTGCAGCCCAGAAGTGCCCCCACCCCAGCAGCTCTAGCCAGGCCAGTTAAAGAAGAGCTTTCCTGTGAGTGCCCACTGACTCTGGTGCAAACAGCGCCTGCACACACACAGGCACACAGGCCAACATGCGCACAACTGGAGTCGGAACCACAGAGATTGTTGATTAAACCCATCTGCTGCACCTTTAAATTTACTCCCTACCATGACACAATAAAGGTATAAATTAATAAACTCAGTTATGAGAGTTTATCTAAAATTTATTTTTAAGGCAATAGGTGTTATGTTTTTAAGATATCAACACACTTCTTTCAGAGCAAGCACTTTTTACAAACCAATTTTTGGCCTGGATTTTCTTCAAAACTTTCTGCATAGAGACATGAGTGCCACCTATAGAATGGAACTAGAGTGAAAGGCAGAGAGCAAAAAAAGAAGAGTAGGAGAAGATGTTAAAAAAGAAAGCAGGCATTTTAACTTCTAACTTAAGGCAGTTTTTGTCTATCATAAGAATTGTTTTCAGAACGCTTTGAATTGTATCATCTCTCTTATTTTATATTATAAATTTAATTAAATTTAGTAAATAAAGGGTCTTAATATTTTTAAAAGAAATGAGTGTAAGCAAATAAACAAATAAAATACTATAGAATTGTAAATAACAGAATAATTATAAAGATAAGATTTATTCTAAGGCAGGGGGCCTAACTTTACATTAAAGTCTTTGTAGCTTAGTTTCAGCAAAAATGGAATTTCATAAAGATTTTTGATAGTTCCAAATCTTCGTTAGCCAGAGTATAGTAAAGCAAATAGAGGATTTCACTCTAGGTCTTGTACCTAATTTGTTTTCTTTGATCGTCACGTCTGTCCTCCAATTGAAGCTTTAAAGATGTAAAACATTTGTCTTGTGATAATTTCATGAAAGGTTTCCCTCATTTATTTCTGCTCTCCCCTGTCCATGTCTACAGTGACCATTTTATTTTCATGATGAAAAGGAGTTTAATTGCAGCAATGGGAAAAAACGTGCAGCCCTCTATTTGAAGTCTTTCTGCTAGTTATACGTCCTTAAGTTGCAAGTATATCCAGCTTATAATTTAAATCATAATTATATTTTCTATGAAAGATACTGAGATGAAAAGCAGGGGGCAGCCTACCACATGCAAACACAATCACAAGCACCGAAAATAAGAGAAAAAAAAGAAAGCGAGAAAGAAAGAAAAGAAAAAGGGATGAGCAGACTCAAAACAGCTTGTGTCAGTCTGAAAAAAAAATCCATTTGCAATCAGAAATGAAACATTTCCAATGTCATAATGGGTAGATTGCTTGGTTTTATTACCAACCATGCAAAGCAAGAGCTCATCAAAAGAAGAGCTACACAGAGGTCCCAGCTTTCCATTAAAATAATTTCAAAAAAGCTTTTTTTCTCGCACTGAAAGAACCCATTTTGCAAAATGATTTAGCTCAAAATCTGCTGGGAGTAACCCTTGACATAAAGTCATATTGTGTTGGAGTTTAGTCCTAAATTCATACATCAATTATTTACTGTCAGCGTAGATTGTATAAGTGTAGAAAATTACGAGGAATGGTATTTTCTCTCAGGCAGAAAAAATGTGATACAGCAGATACACCCCACATAATGTGCTGTCCCTCTGTCCACAGCCAGAATTATTTATGCATTAGAAAACAGTGTGCTGGGCAAAAGGGAGAAAGAGAGAGGGGCGAGAGAGACAGACACATTATTTTAAACCTTTCATAACACCCATAAATATTTCATAACAAATAAATAAAGAATGTCAGGCTTGTGTGGAGACAGCTGTAGCTGCATGGTTCAAAGCTCTTCAAAGCTCGGGGGACCCCACACTTACCCCTCAGTTAAGCCCCCATTTCTTTTTAATCATCCACTTAGTGCATTGTGGGTAGAGGCGCTCTCCAGGTGAGTAGGAAAGCTGAAGGTTATGTATGTGAATGCCACTTTTCATTTATTTCATATTTTCTTTCTCTCTTTTTTTAAGGCAGAAAAAACAGGCAAATGGAGACCTCTAAGTTTCTAGAAATTTTATCGTAAGTCTTAGCATAGAGCTTGCATACCAACATTACAGATACATGCTGCCTCTACAAATGATTTCCCCTCAAATAAAACAATCATAATAATATTTTATAGCCCATGGAACCTAGGTTTTGGGTCTGACACCATCTTAAACTCTGAATCACAAAGGCCTTCTCAAATGCAATTGTTGGCCTTAAGGGAGATACAATGTGTCATTTCTGATTTCTTTTTATTTCATTGGTTTTGAAATCTATGGAAATTCTTTATAAGAATAACAGAGAAAGAGAGAAACAGAAAGCCAGAGAGTGAAAGAGAGAGGGAGAGAAAGGAAGGAAGCAACAAAGGGACAAGTGGGAACACAGGAGTACGCGCGCACACCAGCAGCGCACACCAACAGCACACACTTTGCTTTTCCACAGTGAGCACACAACGCGAGCATGCGTGTGTCTCTGCAGTGGTCATATATGACTCCAGAAACTGAGTCCAGGGCCAGGGCTCCAGCAGATCTCCAAGGGGCCTTCGGGGGGCCCTGAGGAAAAGGGAGGAGCACTCGCCCGGTGCCCTTTCCCTCTTGGAGCTTGAAGGACTTTGACAGCAAACATCTGACGTTTGGGATTTGGCTCAGTGCAGCATGGCAGGCTGAGCGCCGTGCAGGGCCGCTGAGGTCAGTGCGAGACCTGACTGGGGCGGGGGCTGCGGTCCACCCAGGGGCCCCTTCTCCTAGAGATGCAGCGGAATCTGGGTCATCGGCGAGGCCGTGTGCATGAGCAGTGGACGGTCAAAGGTCTACAGTGGGTTGAAGGGTGGCCCCCGAGAGATGGGTCCACAACAAACCTCAGAATGGACCTCATTTGGAGAAAGACTTTGCAGAATACATTGAGGGTCTTGAGACGAGCTCATTTTGGATCAGGCTGGGCCCTGAATACAGACAAAGTTCCGATCGGGAGAAGTGAAGGTGTGGTAGAAGGTGATCCGGACACAGACGCAGAGGCTGCAGGGACGAGCCTAGGATCGCCAGGCCTCCGGATCCGGGGCCCTGGTCTGTGGAGTTTTGTTGGGGCAGCCCCAGGACCCAAACACAGCCTGCCCGGCTGAGATGGGTGGGAGAGGCTCCCTGCCGTGCATCAGGGATCGTGCTGGAAGGTTGGGCTCCGTGTCCATTCCTGATTTCCCTGTTTGTGGCTGTGGTGACAGCTTCCCTGGGGGACAATCCTGTGCCGTAGGCCTGGGACCCGTCTCTGAAGGACCCTCAGTTGGGTCCTCTAGCTGGCCCAGGGCTCTCATGAGGTCCTAATCCCCATTTGGAATCCTCTTTTGTTTAAAATAGCTGCAGCGAGTTCCACTCTCCATGGCCAAAGCAGGATTTAGAGGGTTCCTTGTAGTTCTCGTCACTGCAGCCAGCCTCTGCCCAGGCCGTCTCTGTTTGGATTCTTTTCTCTTGGTTGGCCCCTCTTTAAAAATCAAAGCCCTCTTTTATGAATTTAAGATAAGATGCATAATGAAACCTTTTCACAGAGTCGCAATTTAAAGTTTCAATAAACCTCTCATTATTTTTTAAACATTTGAAGATACAACAAAAGTTCCAATTACCTGCTAAATATTTATTTCATTAATACTTAAGTACACATTTACTTTTTCCTAATTATTGCACACATCTCTGAGTCTATCTACTGTGAGTTCATCAACAGTAATTTCAAGTTTTAGAGGAAAGCAAGTCACTCATATTTCAACCTCACTTTCTCCAGCCAGAGGACTGCACGCTGGAACACTTCCCCATCCACAACTCTGATCAGCCCTGGGGCTTCTTGCTCCCACCTGTTGCAGACTCCCCAAGAAGGAGCCGTCTTGGGGTGAAGAAACACATCTCTGCTTGCCCATTGCCCAGGATCTACCCTGGTGGGCCCAGCTCCCCGTTCACAAAATGCAAACCCTAGAGAAATCAAAGTGTGAGCATCAGCAGGTACAGGGAGATGGAAATCTAAGGGGGTGTTCGGGAAAGAAAAGTAGACAACAGGCAGGCAGGCACAAACAAGTGAGACAAGAGGGGTGCAGACGCCCAGTTCAGTTCCCATCCACCCGGGAGCTGCATCACACCAGGAAGTTTTTCACACTGACTCCTGGGTTTGCTACATCCTCACCACACCTTCAACAGAAGTGCCTGCACGTGGGATCACCTTTGCATCCTCTGCCTCTTAGTCTGGGTTTTACCCAGCAGTGGGTGTTGCTTTTACCATAAAAAGGGTTCCTAACCACTGAGTTCAGATGCCAGGAAAGTCAGCAGTGTGTATTTTTGGTTTTAGTTTCATCATTGTTTGTTGGTATTTTTTTTTTTTACCCATTGAGAGCTTTGCTTTCAAAATATTAATTCCAGTGTTGTGAAATCTTGGAAAGTTGGCTGGCCGTGTAGTTAGGAATCTTCAGTTATTTCCAAATATACCACAAAGAGTTCATTAAGTATTGAAAGGAAATGCAATCCTGCTTTCTTTATATGTGCAGGCAAAGGTCACGTCTCATCACCCCTTCTCCACAGGTGCTTTAAATAAGAGGAGCACAGGGGCATTGCCAGTGGTCCCCAATTGTATCTGCCTGAGTTTCTTCTTGGGAACCCCTGCAGCAGCCAAGCAGGCCCCAGTTATTTCCCACCAATGTGGATCTCTGCATGTGAAGAAATAGGTCTTATTTTGCAAGGAAACTCAAGGGACCAAACCTGGGCTGATAAACCAAGGCTCCAGTACCTCACCATCATTCACTTCACTGCAGTTTGAATCAACCACTAATGTTTACTCTCAGCTCTAAGGGTCTGTTCTTAGTGGAAACACCCTGGTGAAATGGGAGGCCTGTTCACAGGGCGAGTCAGGGCCTCGGTGGGGGGCTCTTGGTTGCTGCCCACCTGTGCACTGGAGGGGATCTGAAACAAAGCGAGTCTCCAGGAACCTCTGAGGAAGCCTCTGCACCTCAGTGCAGAGTTGCTGCTGGGCTGGACCCCAGGAGCTGTCACAGCATTTCCTCGTTTGGGGAACCAGCCACCTC
Source organism: Bradypus variegatus (assembly GCA_004027775.1). Classification (NCBI taxonomy): domain Eukaryota; kingdom Metazoa; phylum Chordata; class Mammalia; order Pilosa; family Bradypodidae; genus Bradypus; species Bradypus variegatus. The sequence goes on from PVKY010005107.1 coordinate 11,436, forward strand.
GTGCAAGTGAGCGGCTTGGCTTGGGTAACTGCTGGAGCACTTCCAAGGGTAGCCTCTCCCTCTACCAGAACAGCGTTGAGACTAGCTTCTCCCCAGTTACCACGTGTTGTAGTGCTTTCCTCTACTGAGGCTGTGACCAGGGTCATACTGGCTGGATATATCACCAATGGCAGAGCTCTACGACGTCAACTCAAAAGATACCTCCCCTTGGAACTCATGAGGCTGTGACCAGGGTCATACTGGCTGGATATATCACCAATGGCAGAGCTCTACGACGTCAACTCAAAAGATACCTCCCCTTGGAACTCTACACCTGTTTTCCCTGTCAAGCTATGTTGGAAGAGTAGTCCAAGAAAATTCACACACCTTCCCACCTGCTCAGGCAACACCAGCTGTTACCCAATGTCAAAAACTCCATTCAGTTCTTGTGGCCTCCAAGTATAGGATTGGAAGAGTGTAGTATTACAAGAGTCTTAGTTGTCTAGAAATGCCCCCCAAAAAATGAAACAAATATAAACGCCCCAAATGAAACAAATACTTGTGCCTCAATATTCTCATTAGGAATTAGGAGGGAGCGTAAAGTGACTTTAATTAATGAGGTTTCTGCCATCTTTTGGGGCACAGATGCTCTGTTGGTTACCCTTGAGATTCATCCTCAGTTTTAGCACAGGAAGTTGTTGATACATGTGCTCATGAAGAATGTGGAGGAATGGGTAAGAAGTATCAATGTTTCTCTCAACCTTTGGACTCTGTTTCAGTTTCTTGGCTGCTAAAACAAATACCATACAATGGATTGACTTAACAATGGGAATTTATTAGCTCACAGTTTTGAGGCTAGGAGAAGTCCAAAATCAAGGTGTCAGCAAGGTGGTGCTTTCTTCCCAAAGACTGTGGAGTTCTGATGCTAGAAATGCACATGGCGGCATCTTCTCCTTCTCTTCTGGATTTCCATTGACTTCCAGCTTCTGGCAGCTCTCTGTGTCTTTCAGCTCTGCGGACTTCTCTATAAGGCCTCCAGTAATAGGGTTAAGACCATCTGGATTGAGTTGGCCACACCTTAGCTGAAGTAGCCTCATCCAAAAGTTCACACCTTCAGGAGTGAATTAAGATTAAGAACCTGTTTTTCTGGGGGCATAACTTCAAACCACCATAGAGTCCTAAGGTATCCACCACCTCTTACTGATAAGAGAATTCAGAGTTAAGGGAAAGCATAGTGGCTTACAAAAACAGCAGTACAAATACCTCCACACTCTAATAAGGTTGAGTACACTGGTCCAATGATTACTTCAAATGTCAATTTCTGTTGAGTAAATAGAATATGGAAAACAAATTCTCAAATACAGTCAAAAACGAAGACACAAGAGAGAATATGCTTGTCCCAAAATTTGCAATAAAAGTTTCTGAGCAACAGGTGTTTTTTCTTTCAGACCAGAATCATCTGAGACAGATCTGTGTGTGAGTCAGCACAGCACCCACACTCCAGACAGCAGTCACCCAACAGTGGGGATATTGCTCCGTGTGACTGGAAGATTAATAGAGGGTCCCAGACTTGGAACCAAGTATCAGGGTTAAGTCCCACAGCCCAGTAATTCTACGACACTGAATAAGCCACATGGCTTTTAAAATAGTTACCAACTACTCACTATGTGCGAGACATCATGGTAGGGCTGGGGACACATTGGTGAGCAAGTCATAGTCACCATCATCTTAGAATATCCAGTCTTGTTAGTTTTTTCAAAGAATCTGATGGCATAAAGAAGGTAAAGATGCTCATTAAGGGATTAAATAACATACAGATAAAAGACTTTGCTGCATTTGTTGCTACATTGATCTACATCCAAGAAAATCAGCATTTGGCCATCTTTTCCCATTTTTGTCAGACTTGTATGTCTTCCTCCTCTGGTGACCGCACAATCCCATCAAGTCTGAACTGCAGAGTAATGATAAAGAAGTACAGGTAATGAAAAAGGCAGAGGCTGAGAATGCAGGGCATTTTGTAAGGCATCACAGGTGTAGGGGCTTCAAGGAAGCAGGTGGAGAATTTCTATTCAAACTAGCACAACAAGCAGGGACTGGATTAAACATCAAAATAGGGACGAATTCTCTCAGATATCACATTCTCCTCCCCAGGTGGGTCTCAGAAACCAACACTAAATGGATGTATTGCTAAAAAAGGTGGAGCCTCATGGATGGAATTTCCTCCTTTCTTGGCTAAGGCAAATCTGCTGTTCTGCATCCTATAATAATCCTTATTAGATAGTGTGACCAAAATGTTCTAATTCTGGTAATGGCTGAATAGCACAACTCTCCCACAGGAAAAAAATAAAAACCAAAAATTCTGGAGGTGATGGAGAGGGGTTCCAATTCAACTCTGGCACGCAGAGAACTTGGAAGTTGTCACTCCTGTCCTTACAACAATAAAAAAAAAAACTAGACAAATTAAAAATCAGTAACTGTTTTGGAAGTATCAGAGACTGAGTTTTGGGGGCAAACAGACATCCTGCGTTTGGAGACACAGGAGAATTCGGAGAGCACAGCCAGGATCAGCTGACCAGGAGCAGAAGCCACTGGAGCCAGTAACTGGTAAAAACATTTAAATGATGATTTTGATAAATTGTTAGGGGTTGAGTTGGGCTAGTGTGAGAGTGAGAAACTCCTGGGGGCTGCACCTTTAAGGGTCCCCCACACTTTAGTGGGTTTTTCCTCCAGGGAACCCACCAGGATCTCCTAGTGAAGATCTAAGAAAAACTCTCCTCATGGCTCTGGCAGGGACAGAGAAAGACTAGACATTGTGAAATACACACAGAGTATTCTCCAAAACAAATTTTCCTCTTCAGGAGAAACATATGTCCTCAAAGCCTTTCCCCAAAGCCATGGGGGACAAGCTTTCCTCTCACTCTTGACCCTCCAGCCTGCTTATCTCAACTCAAGGTGTGGGGGAGGGAAGCTACAAAAGAAGGAACGTTTGTGAACATCACATCCCTGGGACCCAAACAAAGTCACAGGCTAAGATTTAACAACGATATTACAGAACATTTCCCTCCCCACACCCGGCCACTGCACCAACACTTTCTAGTGTAATAACAGTGGATTTCAGCTGATAGAGAAGCCGACATAGGTTGTCTCTGAGGAGGAGCACTTACGGAAGCCCACGGTCAAGAAGAAAGACAAAACAAGGACAGTAGAGGAATTTGACATCTCTAACACCTATAGCTAGAAAAAACTTCTAGCACAAACCAACTCCTAGCTATATCAACATAAATCTTCATACCAGAGGCCTTTCTACCTCAGTTCCTACAACCCAATACATTATAACTTGCTTTAAACAAGAAATTACAAAGCACTCCAAAGGCAAGAAAAGAAATGCCTGAGTAGACAAAGCAAGCTTCAAAACAGGACTCAATTCTGACACATGTAGAGAATTGAGTATGATTATTAAAATAAGGGCTCCAATGGAAAAAGCTTGCAAAAACAAATGGATAATTTAAGCAGAGAGTTGGTAATTCTGAGAAAGAATCAAAAGGAAATTCTGGGACTCAAAAACGCATAGCAAGAGTGAAGAACGTCTTTGATGGGCTCGTCAGTAGACTCAACATGGCTGGGAAAGAATCAATGAGCTTGAAGGACATTTCAGTGAGCTTAATAGAAACTTTCCCAACTGAAATGCAAAGATAAATGGACTCAAAATAAAAATTAAAAACAAGAATAAACAAAATAGAACATCCAAGAACCATAGGACAATTTCAAAACCTGTAGCATACTTGCAATTGGAAAACCATAACGATAGGAGAGAATGGAACAGAATAAATATTTGCCATAATTATAACCAAGAACTTTCCAGAGTCAATGAGAAACACAAAACCACAGACCCAAGGTATCCAGAGAACACTGAGAAGAATAAATGCAAAAATGATAAAATCCCTACACATAGGCATCTAATATTCACACTATCGAAAATCAAAGACAAAAAGAAAACCTTGAAAGAAGCCAAAGAAAAAACGAACCGTATGTGTAGAAGAGCAAGGGTAAGTGATAGAGTGAACTGGACAGAATCATGTAAGTAAGAAGCAAGTAGAGTGAAATGTTTAAAGTGTTAAAAGGGAAAAAGAGGCACCCATATAGAATTGTATACCCAGTGAAAATAACTTCCAAAAGCGAGACTGACTAAGTTTATTCGTCAGAAACTTAAATCCTCCAGAGTCCTCCTATGCCAACTAAGCCCCAAAACTCAGAGACAATAGCCTCTGCAAGAACATCAACTAGATGTGTCCCCTTTACTCATAAAGCCAACACCCCTTTTCAACATGAACAGGTTAGGGTGGTCACTGCCTAGACATCCCTCAAGAATGGGGAAGTGAATAAACCAGAGGGAGAGGCAGCAAGACACAATATGGAATTTAACAAAGTAGTATGAGTACTGAATTTTTACATAATTTTCTTTTCCTTAGTTGCTGGGGTCAGGTAGAAGGAAAAAATTGAAATGGTGGAACAGTAACGCATAGCATCCTTTGAAATTTGTTATATAGCTACTTGTTAAATTGCAATTTGAAAGCTATACTTTTGTGCACATATGTTAGTCCTCACAGTAAGGAAATGTCTGAAACTGTGGAGCTATAACTCATAATCACTTTGGAAATATCCTATCTCCCGTGATCATAGATGCAGAAGTCCTCAACAAAATATTACCATACCAAATCCAGCTGAGCTGAATCTTCATCTGCCACCACCATATCACCTAAGGAGCTTGAAGTTCAAGTTCAGCCAAGTTAACTGCCCGCTAAACAAAATAATAATGAATCAGTGTTATTTGGAGGCACATGACAAAATTCAGAGCCTTTAAAATTTATAGTAAACAGTATCCAGCATACAATACAAAATTACTTGACACATGAAGAAAGAGGGAAATGATGCAATAGCAGAAACCAACTTCACTAGATTTTGGAGTTAGGGGACAAAGAATTTAAAGCAGTTATTTCAATTATGCTCACAGGTAAAAGTGAAAATATACTCCCAGTTGACAGAAACATAGGAAAATCGCAGCAGAGAAAGAGAAATGGAAATTATAGATCTGAAATATCTAATCCCTAAAATCAAAAAAAAAATCCTTATGGTCTTAAAAACAGATTCAATGTGGCATAAAAGTCAGTGAACTTGAGGATAAATCAATACAAATTACCACTCTGAAGAACACAGGAAAAAAAAGATGGAAAAATGTTGACTTTCAGAATCAGAATAATCAGTGAAAATAAAGCAGGACACAAAGAAACCAGAGCAGGCTGATCACAGTCAGATTTCTGAGAAATGAAGTGCAAGAGGACCTTGAAATCAGACAGAAAAAGTGGCACATCACACCCGGAGGACAGGATTTGGTGACCCCACTGACAAGGAATGACATCTTTAAAGTGCTGGGAAGAAACGTCAACATAGGATTCTATATTCACAGAAAACCCCTTCAATGGCAAAGGTAAACATGTTTCCAAATAAAGGAAACCTGAGAGTTTGTCTGCATCCAGTCAGCACCACCAAGGGCTAAAGGAAGTTTCTCAAGGGGAGGGTTAACGATACTGGCTGGTCATTCAGTTCTTCAGGAGGGAATGAGAACTGAAGAAACAGCAAAACATGGCAATCCTCAGTCTGGATTTTTCATCTTAATTTCTTTAAAATACATGTGGCTATTTAAAGCAAAAATCATTGCAATGTCTTGAGGGGTTTATGGTGTATGTCAGTGTAATTTGTACGAAAACTACAACGTAAGGCCAGAGTGAGGGAGCAAAAGTCCTAGACAGTTGCAAGAGCTCTACATTTCACATGAGCTGTTGCAGATCGACTCGAAGGAGACTGAGTGAGGATGTATATTGTAATCTCCACAGCAACCCCTACAAATAGTACAGGAGGCTTAGTCAAAAAGCAACAGAAAAATTAAAATGGAATCCTAGAAATAGTCAATCAACCCCTAACATGAAAGGAGGCTTACAATACTGAAAAGCAATGGGTCTAAACAGAATGCGATAGTAAGCTAACAGACCAAAATCCATCCATATTAATTATACCAAATGTTAAAGATGAACACTCGGTTTAAAGGTTATGTGTACAGACATTACCCAGGTGACAAATGGAAAAGTGAAAGTGTTCATGGAATATTGTCCAATATTCAGGTGTTCACTGTGAGGTGGAGCAATTGATCATGTGTCAACAGATTTTTCCAGTTTTTTCCAGAGATTTAGCATTCAGATTCAAGGCCCTCTACCCTCCTTCAGGAGAAAGAGAGGCTCTGGTGGGGGCAGGGGCTTCCTCCCTGGAGGGAGACTGTGGGTCCTCGCGGGGGCGGGTGCCTGCCTGAAGCTCCCATGTCTGCAATGGATGGCTGGGGCGACTTGGGGACTATGGCCCTCCTTGGAGCTACGGCTCTCAAATTTAATGAGCCTAGGAATCAACGGAAAAAACTCAGCCATAATCCCAGAAATGTGGCCCAATTAGATATGTCTCAGAATGGAGCCCCCAAATATGCAGTGCTAATAAGCACCCTAAGTTGGGATCCAAATGCAAGAGCTTGAAAAATTGGATTGGAAGATGAGCGGGTGCATTGAAACTGGGGAAACCGACATCCTGGTTGAAAGCTGGTCATCTGTG
>PVKY010005108.1:0-18031 GCA_004027775.1 Bradypus variegatus
GCTCCTCTGTGCCCTGCTGTGCTCCTCACCACCACCCAGCCAGACACTCTCGGGCCCGTTCACCCAGCTCCGGCCCGAGGCCCTGTGTGGCTCAGGACAGTGCCCGTGGCCTGCAGGCAGGGGTTCTGGGGGACAGGGCCTGTCCTCTGTGGAACGCCCGGCGCTGGTATCGTGACCCCTGATAGGAGTGAGGACACGGCAGCAGTGCCAGGGGCTGGGGTCCGGTTTGGGCCAGGGAGTGGCAGCCCTGGCACTCGGCTCCACTAGGCCAACAGGCCCACCCCCAACCGTGACCCCACGGTACAAACAGGGTGCAGGCTCCGTCACGGGGAGGCCCGGGGCTGGCGAGCTGGTCCCAGAGGCTGCAGTGGAGGATGGACGCCACGGCCTGCGTGGTCCTGGCCCGTGCACCTCCCGGTGGGTCTGGGCTTGTCAGACAAGCGGAGAAGACATGCTTATCTCGCCCCTGACAGGCAGTGCATTGTTTGGATTATGAACGTTGGCTTGGGGTGGCAGGTGACAGACGGCTCCACCTTCCACCCCAGACTGAAACAATGTGACATTGACCTTGCTCAGAAGGGGACTGAGAAAGTTCAATACTCTCTACTTTCACTGACAGTTAAAAATCCAGCACGGCCTCCTCAGCCCAATGCCTGCAAGCAGTCGAGTGCCATCGAGGCCTCCAGTTTCTGGCAGACGCGTGTCTGCACGCACAGCTCTGAGCCCCGGCTGGAAGGGACTGATTTCCCAACTCTAGAAAACGGCCCCTTTGAAAGGTAAACAGTAACCCTACGATTCCAGAGACTCCAACACAGCTGAGGAGGGACGCAGAGGCCAAAACCTGCCCCTCTCCCAGCACACTGGGCTGTGACCACAGGTGCAGCTCCTCTACAGGAACAGTGGGCCAGGTCCCCCAAAGAGCCACGAACAAAAGACACACAAAAGAGAAAAATAGGTAATATTAAAGAGAAGAAAGAAAACATCAACACCACGCAAACATCGAGACCTCACCTTAGATTTATTGAGATATATTCAGGTATTATACAATCATCCATGGTGTTCAATTAACTGTTCCCAGCACCATCACATAGTCGTGCATTCATCACCCCAATCTATTTTTGAACATTTTCCTTATACCAGAAAAAGTAAAAATAAGAATAAAAAATAAAAATAAAAAGGAACATCCAAATCATCCCCTCCCGCCCACCTTATTTTTCATTTAGTTTTTGTCCCCATTTTTCTACTCATCCATCTATAGACTGGATAAAGGGAGTGCGATCCACAAGGTTTTCACAATCCCACTGTCACCCCTTGTAAGCTACATTGTTGTTATACAATCATCTTCAAGAGTCAAGGCTCCAGGTTTGGAGCTGGTAGCTTCAGGTATTTACTTCTAGCTATTCCAATATATTAAAGCCTAAAAAGTGTTACGTATGTAGTACGTAAGAACGTCCACCAGAGTGACCGCTTGACTCCATTTGAAGTCTCTCAGCCACTGAAACTTTATTCCGCATCCCCTTTTTGGTCAAGAAGATGTACTCAATCCCGTGATGTTGGGTCCAGATTCATCCCCGGGAGTCACATCCTGTGTTGCCAGGGAGATTTACACCCCTGGGAGTCAGGTCCCATGTAGTGGGGAGGGCAGGGAGTTCACCCGCTGAGTTGGGTTAGCTAGAGAGAGAACCGGCCCATCATTTTTGAACACATGATATGTTGGGGTACAGAAGGTGGAGAATCAAAGTATTTAGAGTTTGAGGACCCCATCTTTATCATTTTACATCTTACCTTGTGCACAGGACAAAGAAACCAGCAGTGGCAAAAATGGAACTGCAGAACACCAAAAGCCAGGGACTCAGGCACAAAACGTGAGCCTTCTCCTCGACAGCTTGACCCGCTAACCTTTGGGCTGAAAGCTGGAGAGATCAGAGAGCTCGGACACAGGGGAGCTGGGACCCCAGGGGATCACCATGACCCTTGGAGATGCCGAGGAGGACAGAGAGCTCAGGAGCTCACGGCCCCTTCACCCATCACTGTCCCCACAGCCATCAGCGGTCCTCTCAGATCCCATTCTTGTCACCAAAACTGATAAAAACTTTTCATGGAGTTTAGGATCTCACAGCTTTATTGGCTTATTTGTGAACTGGGAAGCTTCCCATTCTGAAAGTGGAAGGAAAACCCACCCTGACCCCCAAGTGGGCAGGACAGGGGCGCTCACAGTGGGCAATGCAGAAGTAAGACTGTCCATTTTAATGGGGTTCAGGGTCTTACAAAGCGGGGAGCAGGTGCGCCTGGCTAAGTATGGTCTCTTGTCATCTGATAAACTCTCTCTGTTGGACTGAAACTAGTTTTGTCACCAGGTTTTCCTCTGTCTTCCCAGAAACCCCTGCAAGTCAATTGCTTTGATCTTTTGGAAAAGCCTTCTCCAAAATGGGTCTTCTCCCAGCAAAGCCCAATGCAGGCAGCTGTTTTATTTTACTTAATTTATTTAAGTGACATTTTTGTTTTATCTCCTGCGTCTGTTTCCTTCACTGCTGATTCTGCTTCCACGTTAGAAGAGCTTGCACCTGCTGTGTAGAAGTGTCTCATTTGTGCCTCATTAAAAGCATCAAAGGATCGCTTTAGAGGTGAGTGGGCTGCTCTTTTTCTTTTCATAAATGAAGATCCCAGCGTCAAAAGGAAAACTTGCACGACTGAAGTGAAATGACAAGTGTTGAGTAATAGAAGTTAATCACAACCAATGCAGGGGACAAATTGTATCTAAGTATAAAAAAAATGTGCAAGTAAACAAGAAATAAACACCCCGTGGGAAAGCGGGTGGCAGCCGTGGGCAGCAGGAGCCGGGAGTGGCAGCTGGCATGGGGGGGCAACCAGCCAATTGTAACTGGGGGATGCAGGTTGAGACGAGACATCACTGTGTCCAGGACACACACAGGTAAGAACCAAACCAAAGTGCGTGTCGGGAAGGCCCTGGCTGACGGCAGGACCTGTGTGACGGCCTTGAACCTGTGTGACCGTCTGAGCACACCTGCTTGGACACATGTCCTGCAAGCGCTGGATTTCCAGAGTGGCCCCTTTCCCTCCGAAAGAGCTGAGGCACCTGCTCGGTCGGGGGGGGGGGCATGGCCATGTTTGCTCTCTGGAAGGAAAAAGCTTCCAGAATCTGCTTCTCTGGGACCCAGACTCCAGCAGACCTGCCGCAGAGCTCGGCCAGGTGACTGGCAGGTAGGAGGCTGATAAGCAAAATGCGGTCGGGCCTGGGCCTTCGCTACCTGCCTCTGAGATGAGGGATCCAAAGGCAGGTATGTTCTTTTATTCTTTGCTTCCTTTTCTTTCCTGGTCCTGGCTTTAATATCTGCATACAGAACTTGGCTTTTTGATTTTCTTTTTTTAAAAAAAGCTTTCTTGAGAGCAATTTGAGATGCCATTTTAATTTTTGTCATTTGTTCGCTGTTGGCTCATCCATTCATTCAACAAGCCACCTGCTGGTGCTACTGGGGGTGATGCAGGGATTTGGGGGATCTGATGAAGACAGAGTGTGTCCAGAAGGGCCCCGGGGCCCCCACCCTGGCTGCTGAGCCCCCCAAGGAGGCCGCCCATGCTGGACATGGGGAAGCAAGGGGGCAGAAGTGCCACGTCACTGGGGCCTGGGGGGCCCGGTGGAAAGGGGACCTGCAAGGGGGTACAGGAGTCACCTTGGATTCATGCCTCCATTTGCCCTACAAATGCTTAGGAGAAAGCCGGGAGCTCAGCACCCACAGCATGGGACAGAGAAGCTCCCTGCCTGGGCTCCATCCTGCTGGGGCCTGGGACTGCCAGAGGAGGTTGTGGGGAGGAAGGAAATAGAGCCCTGTCAGGGAAGAGAGGGCCACAGAGGCCCGTCGAGGAGAGCTCCTGTGGGGGTAGTTTCCAAGGGGCAATGGATGGGAGACCAGTGTGGGTGCCTGGGGGAGCCCGAGGTTAGTTAAAAAAGACTTGTAGAAAAATAAGCAGCTAAAAATCATAACAGCAGCAATGGCCTTCTGTCTTTAAATGACATTTTCTTCTTAGTATGTGACACTCCTTTGCAAACCCTGACAGAAAGCTTGTTTTGAGTTTCCCACAAAAACCAGATCTAGCCCACAGGAAGCACACAACACATTGCCCCAGGCCGTGGGATGCCCAGAGTGTGAGAATTAGATTTAAGTTTAGCTTTCACACAGGGTGGGGGCAGCTCAGGGGAATGGCAGAGGGTCAAGAAGCCAAGCTATAATTGGTGGCCGGTCCTCCTGTTCATCTGCCCACTGTCCTTGCAAGGTGGAGGTGGGGGTAGAGTTTCCTAAAATAGCTTCATAAGTTGTTACCAAACTAGCTCAGACTGGCTCTGCAGTTAAAGAACAAAGGAAAGAGGGGTGGAACATTATTTCAAATGTTTCAAGTTTGTGCAGTAGACTTTTTTCAAATGTTTCCAATTTTGGTGGCTTCATGTTTCAAATTTGCATGGGCTAGTTAGGCTTGTAGAATAGAATGTAACCTCTGGAGTATCAGCCACTGGAGAAACAGGGGAGGGGCTTGTGGTTAGGCATAGGGAACAAATATTGCTGGGTCTATTGTTCTGGGCGCCAACCCCCACATTTTGGTTGTGCACCCGTTCTTGCAAGATCATGAATAAATTCTTTTCTTCTCCACAATCGGCTGAGCATTTATTCCTTTTTAGGAATAGTGCTTGTTTCTCACACAGAGAAAGAAGAGGCCCAACCCCCACAGCTGATTAAGATCATGAAGTTCTGCACTTAAGAAGTAACCCCAAGAAAAGCAAGATGTGTCCACAAACACAAAACGTTTCCCAAAGGAAAATAATGTTTATGTGACTATGCCTCAGTTTAATTTAAACCAGGACCCTCTTCCTCCACTGTAAAATCCCCAACTCACAGCCACACTTCTAACTGGTTTGGGGACGATTCCTCCAGCTCCTTGTTGTGCACTTGCAATGAAATCGCTTTCTCACGGAGATACCTGCTTCTCTTTTGTCGTGCCTGGCCAGGCAGGCCCTTCTATTGGAAAGAGCCGGGCTTGTGGGATCCCTGGTGACAGACAGGTGGGTGCCCTTGGGGTGACTCACCAGCAGCTGGAGGAGCGGGAGCTGGAGAAGGTGGGAGCTGGGGAAGGTGGGGGCTCCAGCAGCCCCTGCTCCCCCAGGCTCCCACCCATGTGTGGTGTGGGCTCAGGGTCCAGCCAGAGGAGGGGACCCCACCCTTCGGATGCCCTGGCAGACACAGGCCTCAGATACACTTGCAGAGTTTGCAGGGTGTGTGGTGAGCACATGGGCATGGCTGGCAGCTGGAGCAGATGATGGTCCCCTCTGCTGCCCAGAGAGCTAGGGGGATGGCTCCCAAGCATTCTGAGGCAGAACTGTGGTGCTGGAGGAGCACTTGAGGGAGCACAGAGCAGGAAGGGCAGGGAAGCAGCCCTCCCCATCCCCCATGCCACAGCCTCAGGGAGAGGTGCACCCTGAGGAGGGAGGGAAGAGGTGCACACTAGCACTTCAAAACAAGGAGCAACTGTCACCCAGCAGTCAGCAGGCCGCCTTGGAAGGCCGTCATCAGGGGAGGAAGGGGCAGGTGTGCATGTGTGAGTGTGTGCTTGTATGATTTCATGCATGTGTGTAAATATGTGAGCATGTGCATGTGTGCATAAGCACATGTGAGTGGGTGGGATTGGTGCATGTGCGGAGGAGCATGTAGATGTGAGTGTGTGTGAGTGTGCATGTGTGAAGATGTGCATCAGTGTGTGACTCTGCACATGAGAACATGTACATGCATGAGTGTGCACATGTGCCAGGGTGTGGATGTGCATGTGTGTGTGCACATGTGAGTGTGTGCCCATGGGCGAGCATGCATGTGTGAGTACATGCATCTGTGAGTGTGTGCATGTATGAGCATGTACGCATGCATGTGTAAATGTCTGCGTGCATGCATGTGAGGAGGTACATGTATATACATGTGTGGGTGTGTCTCCATGGGTGCATGTGTGAGTGTATGTTTGCATATATGCATGCATGTGTGAATGTATGCCGTGTGCATGCATGGACATATATGAGTGTATGTGTATGTGTTCCTGTGTTGGGGAGTGCGTGCATGTGCGAGTGTGCATATGTGAATGTCTGCGTGTGTGCATGCATGAGGACCTGTGTGTGAGTGTGCATGTGAGTGTGTGAACATGTGAGAATGTGCACACATGCATGTGTATCCATGTTCTGACCATCTCTCTTCCTGTTCCTCCATCTCACCCTGTGTTTGTCTCTCCAGCCTGTGGTCAGGCACGTCGGCCTCTGCAGAACCCAGCCTGACCCAGGCCGCTCTGCTCTGCTCTTTTTCTTGTCTAACTTTTCGTCTTCACCCAGTGCCCAGTGGGTTTTCTCTCCTTGCCAACTCTTCTGTTCTCAAAGACATGTTTACCAGGACATCCCACTCCTAGCCCCTGGCTGTCACTTCCCTTTTCGTCCTCCCCCTAGGCTGGTTGGAAAACTGGAAGGTGTGTTTGCTCCTAAAAGCTCCTTGGCTGACACCTGTTCGCTCTGGCTGCCCAGGCCCCCATGGCCCTCTCTCCCACTTGGAGGCCGCCCGCTACTCCACAGACCTGCAGGCTGCAACGAGCAATTCCACCATGTCCCAGGCAGACGTTTTCCTGCTTTTCAGCAGACAGAAAGTCTCTGTAGATAATACTCTTCTTAAAAATTCAGCAATTATGTATTTTAGTTGCTAGCAACCACAGAGAAAAATATGCATATTAAAGAGTCCATAATTACATAATAAGCACTTACTGTCAATTGCATTTTGCTACCATGTACACTCTGTCCCCTTTATCCTTAAAAAAGTTAAAAAAAGACAATTACCATAAACACTAAAATAAATCAAGCACCGAGTGTCAGGTTAATGCAAAATTAGAGGTTTGCTTGGAGTGCCTGTATACGTCTCTATGCAAATATCATAAATCCTAGCAGAGGTCATCGGGGGTGGTCGCCAGTGGGGTGGGCTGGCCTGAGGCTGGGACCACCGTGGGAGGGACTCAGGAAGGAGCCGCTACTCCACCAAAGACTTGCAGAATCAGGAAGTTATGTAACATCCCAGAGCCTCAAAGTCTTTGTGGGAAACACAGAAGCATTTATTTCCCAGAGGTGGTCATGAAACTTACACACCTGCCCAATAGGTGTCTTCTTCTTCTTCTAGATTTCACTGCAAACAAACCAGCAAACCAAAAAGAGAAAGGGAAGGGGCCCCTATGTCACCCCAATTTCCTCACAGCTGGATCATCACCCAAGGATGCAGTCCTTGTCGGGGAGATGTCAGTGGACATGCTTCCATGGTGTTCAGAGAGAGCCCTTTCAGAGGGAACACACTCGCTTGGCTCTTTGTTCTTTCCTTCTTCTGTATAGAATGAAAATGCAATGTTGGAGGTGCAGCTGCCACCTTGTGCCCATGAGGCAGTGAGCACATCCCAAGGACAGCTGTGTCCCTGGAGGCATCCTGGATCCCCGTGCCACCTGGGCTGTTTCTCAGGTCAAGCTTCTTGGTATTTGAGAAAAACAGAGCCCCAGAGAGGTGAGGGCTGGGAGGCAAGGATGCTTCCCCCTCTGAAAGGATGGTCTCTGGGTTTGCCCTGCCCCTTCCTTTGGGTCACTGGTTGCCCAGGGAAACAGGCACCTCTGCCAACATTTCCACCTGGCCGCCCACCTTGGGGCTTCCCTGGAGCTCAGGTGTCTCGCATTCTGTGCTTGCAGAGGCATTGGTGAACTCAGGACAGGGGTGCAGGAGGCCATTAGAAGAATGCAATGGATGGATGGAAGAGCTGCACTGCTGTGAGAATCGTCGTCTGTAATGATGACCCAGTGGGTGGTGGTACGTCTGTCTCTCCTTCGTCTGATGCTGCCGCTTTGAACCCGGCCCCATGCTCAGCAGCTGCCTGGGGACCTGGGCTCCAGCAGGTCCCCTTCACACATGGCTGTGACTCATCCTCCGAATGGCCCATCACCCCCGAAGCCCAGTCTGGGGCCTCCAGAGCAGCAGGCAATGCTGACGATAGAGGGAAGCACATTCCGTGTGTGTCGAATGAACGAACAAACAATGAAAAACAGAAAAAGTGAATGGACTTCAGATTTTCAGTTCGTGCTTTCTGAATCTGAGTCACACCCAGCTGCGTTTGGAGATTTCCTGGCTCCTTCTGGCCAGGCGTGGGGGTGGGGGGCCTCTTCTCCATGTCACTGGCCCCCCAGCAGCCAGAGGCTCTGCCTCTGCCTTCGTCGTGAAGTTCCTGGCATTGGAGAGTCATCCATGCACACTGAGCATCGAGGACAGTATTTTTAGATGCTATTCTTCAATTTTTGAAAACCCTCCAAAGAGATTTTACCAACAATTACATATTTGATAATTATAAATTAATGCAAAAGCTACAAACATAAACTTCTGTGACCACTCTCCATTCTCCTTATCCTTTCCTGGCTGTCTGCACACGTACGCTGGACACAGCACACGGGCCGGCCATGCGCCTCGGGGTCCGGGAAGGTGACTGCAGCCCGTAGCCCACCCTGGTCATGGCCTTGCTCACTCACTCTAGCCGGAGTGCTCTTGGGATGTACGTCCATTGTGCCACCCCACATCGGCACCTCCTTCCTCCCGTCACATGGGCTCTTGCCTCCTCTTCCAGGAAGCCCTCTAAGATCCCCCCAACCAAGCATGAGCTCCTCCTGCAGACTCTTAGCCGCTCTGTTGGCTTCCCAGTGCAGCTGCTGTAAATAAGCTGTTTCTTCAGCTGTGGAGTTCAGCTGAGGAGCTATTACTGAACATGTCACACAGGCTCCCAAATCTGATGGAGAAAACGAGTGGCTTTGTGGGGACTGAGCAGGGACTGGGGCCTCCCATCCCTCTGCCTCCTGTTCTGAGCTATAGGCACCATGTAGACAAACACCTGCCGTGTTCACAAACTTAAACCCCAGCTATTAGTCTTGGCATCCGTGCTGGCATTTCACACATAAATTATTGAAATAACTCAATGCAAAAAACATCTATGGTCTTGGAGCTCATTTTGCACAAATCATTTCTGCCCAGAAGTGGGAGTCCCCTTGTCAAGGCATTCAGAGTTACAGGAACGGGTGGAGGGTTTGCACCTGTCAGAGCCAACGTCCGGAGGTGGCACACACTTGCCTGGCCCCGGTGCCTGGTGCAGGGTCGAGAAAGCCCCGTTGGAGGCTTCGAGGGCTTGACTGGCCATCAGGAAGACGGGGCAGGCTCACCCGCAGGAATGAAAGAGAATCCCTTTGGGCACTTCCCAGGCACGCGGTGTGCATTTCGCGCTGCTCATTAGAAATCTAAAGCTGGTCTCCATGCATTTTGCCCGAAGCTCGATCTCTGTAGTTGCTGGAACTTTCCTGGAAACCAGCACGATAGTTTTAATTGTCATGTCACCTTTTGAATATTCTCCTTCTCACCCAGAGGCCCAGGGAAGTGACCCCAAAGCCAGGCCCCACCCCATCTCCTGAGACCCTTACAGGGAGCGGCCCCCGTCACACCCCGTGATGCAGTGGGGTCCTGCTGCACCCTCCGAGCAGCGACGAGCCCCCGAGAGGAAAGTTGGTTTCCAGGCCTCCCTCTTTCTTTTGCCTTTCGGT
The DNA here is from genome assembly GCA_004027775.1 of Bradypus variegatus. Classification (NCBI taxonomy): domain Eukaryota; kingdom Metazoa; phylum Chordata; class Mammalia; order Pilosa; family Bradypodidae; genus Bradypus; species Bradypus variegatus. Next base: position 9,641 of record PVKY010005108.1, read on the forward strand.
GCTTTGAGATTCTCTTTCTCAGTGATTCTGCTGCAGCCGTCGGTGATCTCCTTGTGCTGGGGGGTGGAATCGTTTGAGATGTGTGTAGCTCTCTGGATCCGTACATCTATTTCATTTTCTCTTGGCTCCTCTAATATCCTCCTTATCTCCTTCACTGTTCTCCATCATTTGTCCCAGATATCTGCCTCATCTCGCCCTGCATTTTCAATATCCTCTTGTCTCCTCTGTTTCTGTCTCCTGTTGGCTCTCTCAGCCTGATTTAATATTCCGTCGTCTGTGTTAACGCAGCCCTCGTTCACCGTGATTGGGGCCCGGCTCAGGCTGAGGTTCTAGAGTCACCAATCGCTGGTTTGTTGTGGGGGAGGACAGGAGGCTCAGCAGCTGTGTGTCGGGTGCCTCAGGCGGCCCCGTTTTCTCCAGACGTCAGAACTGTGTCGTTGTCTTCTGCCAGATAGTTCATGTTACTTTGTGACTCACCCATTTGGAGCTGAGTTTTTTGGCACCAAGCTTTTTGGCAGATGTGCTGGCAGTTTCTCCACAGAGAGCTGGGAGGACGGGGAAGCATTTCAGCAGCCAGATATGGCGTCCCCAAGGCTGCCCTTCAGCTCCCTCCCCCCCCCACCCCCAGCCAGGGGCCCGGAGCACTCTCGGGGCTGCACAGTCCGTCTCTCCTGGCCGCTGGGGTCCGGGGCCAGGCAAAGCACCCTGGCAGCGGCTGTGGAGGGGCGTCCAGGAAATCCCGGCAAGGCAGCCCCCTGGCCATGCACGGTCACCCCTCTAGCACCTGCACCCCCACTCTGAGCTCAGGCGCTGGGACACGGCAAGGAGCACAAGGCGTGGATGCCACCCTCACCTTAGGGACAGTCTAATCCAGAAGGTGGGGAGGGGACAAGAATCAAACCTCGCAGAAGGCACTGGAGGGGCCAGTGCTGGGGGGCAGTAAAGTGAGGGCACACATGGGGGTTCACCCAGTAGGTCCAGGGGTGACTGAGGAGGGGCCAGAAGGAAGAGAGCAGGGTGTGGTGTGGGCAGCCGGGGCAAGCAGGAGGGTACAAACAGCAGCACGTGCAGATGTTCCGGTTGCACACGCACAAGCATGCACACCCCCTGGCACACACAGATACACACCGAGCAAGTGTGCACACAGACACGCATACGCCAGGGGCAAGTATACACACAGTGAGGGAGTGTACTCCCAGGGACGCACATGGATACACACTGAGCAAGTGTGCACAGATGCACACCTATCCGTGTGCCATGCCCGTGTAGACAGTGAGCAAGTGGGTGCTGACACACGCACACCCAGGACCATGAGGGAGCCAGGGGACGGCAGCCCCAGTTCCCGGCCTCACCCTCCAGCCCCCGCCGCCCCTCCCTGCCACGGAGCAGCAGGCTGCTCGCTTACCTGAGGACCAGGTGAGCCGCTCACGCAGCATCCCATCAGCTCATTAAACACGAAGCATTTCCAACCTAGAGAATGGGCGAGAATGCCCAAGCAGCATTTCTTCCCACTCGGATTTAGTGCATTTTGAAACAGCTGATGTAAACATTTTTCTAAGAAACAGAATACCACGAAAGCAGCTGGGCCCCCAGCCCAGTAACCCTGAGAGCGTCCCGCCCTCCCCTGGCCCAGCTGTCCTGACACCTGCAGGTGGGAGCCCCGGGCCCTGCCTTCCCTCGTCTTGCTCAGCTGAAGCGGAGTCAGGCTGCCGGTGCTCTGGAAGCCACAGCCGCGGGCACATCACGGTGTGACTCACCTTGTTTGTTTTAACTCATCCTGCATTTGCGATTTATCCAAACTGTGACACAGAGGCACATTTCATGCATTTTAATTTCTGTGTAGCTTCCCATTTGAGGAATAAACCACGTTCAGATTGCTTTCTGTTTTTCTTTATGACAACCAATTTTGCAGGATCACCCCGGGGCATGTCTTTGCATGCACGTGAGTGAAATATGGCCAACTTCTTTCCCAAATGTTTTTCACCTTCAGGCTCTCATCCGGCGGCAGGAGAGCTCCTGGCTGTTCCGTTTGGCCAGTACTCGGTATTGTGGGCCTGTCACGTTCGCTAATCCCCAGGGTGTGCAATGGCGTATTGCTAGCGTTTTCACTCCCCTCAGTGAGCAGCGAGTTGAGCAGTCGTATGTGTTCGGTGGTTATGTGCCCTCGTTCTTTGCTCTGGTTTCTGTCAGGGACCCTGTCCCTTTCTTATTGAATTGCAGGCATTCTTTACATGTTTGGGATTGATTCTAGTGGTTATTACATGTGTTGCCAATGTCCTCTTGTGATCAGTGGCTTCTATGTTCTTATGACACTTTCAGAGGGAGTTTAATCAGCTTCTTCTTTTCAGATCACGTATAAGAAATCCCTTCATATGCTTAGGCCATCGAGACAGTCTCAATTCTTCTAAAAATGGTGATGTTTTACTTTTCACATTTAGATGCATCCACCCTTCCGGAGGCGGAAGCCCTGGGTTTCCCGGCTGCTGGGTGCTCCATGGCGGGTCAACCACCAGCTGCCCACTGCCCGGAGGTCACCACAGAGCACAGAGCCCTGCGCCCGCTGCGTGCTGTTGGGTGCGTGGGCACCAAGCCAACCAAGGTCTGGAGGAGAGGCAGAAGCCCCTGCCCCTGCCACAGCCACCCCTCTAACTCCCCTCTCCTCTTGTCCAGCAGTTTCACGAGGTCCAGGAGGGCCTGGTCTGGGCCCCTCTCGTGGGAGAAGCCCCTGTGTGGGGTTCGCCCCCATTCTTGGGCAGCAAGCCCCGTTGCTGCCCTTACGGGACCTGCACCCAGCGCTGGCTTCATCCCCAGCTGTGCGCACAAGGGGATTGGGGAGCGGGGGCCCTGCGGCCTCCAGGGGGGCTCTTTTCTTCCTGCATGTCACCTGCGGACCTTCCGCCTGCACCTCGGCCACTGCCCGCTGCCCGGCGTCCTGCACAGGGGGCTGGTCTTGTGTCCACGTCTGCCTGCCTTTCTCTATTTCTTTGTTATCCTGTTGGACAAGGCCCTGCTCCAAGACCAAACAAGCGAGTGCCCTGAGCAGCCCTCAGCTGTCCAGACACCTGCCCCAGGCCTCCAGGCCTTGCCGCCCTCCCCTGCCTGACTTTTGAAGCTGTAAACTCCTGGAGAGATCAGTGGTTTCACACTTCTTGTCTGGGAACCCGGTTTTTCCAACTGACCCCGATATCACACGGAAGGCACGCTCACATTTTGGCCCTACGAGTCAATTAGCAGCAAGGGTCCTGTGGCCGAAAAGCTGTCTCTAATAGGTATGTTGAGTTGCATTGAAAAACATAAGTGTGCGACTGACCAGAAAGCAAAGTGTCTGGGGGAATCCAGTCCCTGAGCTCTGCTCTGTTCCCAGTGAGGTTTCCCGAGAGACTCAGCAGAGCCCACGTGCCGTTACTGAACGTGCCCTGAGGGCCTCTCCCCCGGGAGTAGTATCTGAAAAGGAGGGGAGTCATCTGCCTGGAGTGTAAATTAAAGTATTTTCACAAAATTAATACTTGAAATGCAAAGCACTCCATGCCTATAAGTAATGAAAAACTCTGGGCTCCCAAGAAGCCCAGAGGCCCAGTGCCCAGGACATGGGACAGTGGGGACACGGAGATGAAAGTGCTCAGGACAATGGACAGGGGGCGATGGAGATGAAATGTCCATCCAGGACCCAGGACAGCAGGGCCACGGAGATGCAAGTGTCCAGGACCCAGGACAGCGGGGCCATGTTGACGCACGTGCCCAGCCCACAGAAGCCAGAATGCAGCGCAATGGACACATCTGTTCACAACGTCTTTTAAACTTCCAGACACTGGAATGTTGCTGGATTTCCTGATTCACCCCCATTCTGATTCCCTCTCTGAGGACAATTGTGCGCCCTGTTCTCCCAGGCGTTCTGCAGTGTGTTGACAAAGGCATTGGCTTTGCCTTCACTTCCAGACACAGCGCCAGTGTCTGTGGGTCTGAGACTGTTCCTTCTGGGGTGCCTCTGGGGTGGCGGGGTGCCCTGCCCATCTCCACCCAGCCTCCACCAGAGCCCTGACTTTGAGTGTGGGGAGGGACAATAATAACCCAAAAATGGCTGAGAGGTGCAAATGACGTGGCCTCCAGTGAGCGCTGCGGAAGCGAGTGCACGATGGGGGCCAGCGCGCCAGGGTTGCTCATCAGCGTGGCCGGGTGGCATTTAAACAGTGATAAACCTGGCCGCCCCTCTCCGGGGCCGGCACCAAGCCAGGAAGCCGCTCGGGCAGTGTGGATGCACGTTGTTAAACACTAATCCTTAAAAACACTATTTTAATAATGAAATATTTAAAGCACACAGAACAACTCAGAAAACAATTTAATGGGGACCTATGGCATACATCCAAAATAAACCCATGCTAATGTTTTGCATATTTGCTTTAAAGCTATAATGTTACACAAATAGCAAAAGCCCCACACCCCTTTCCTTTGCCCTCTTTTTCCAGGAGTGGCTGCTGCTGAGGAGGTTTCCATTAGCCCATATACTTCTGTGTATTTCACAGCATACATATGGACCTATGAAAAATATACAGCTACTTTGCATTTAATAGATTTACATTAATTGTATGTTACCATATTTATTTTTCTGTGACTTTCTTTTTTCTTTTTCATCACTCTAGATGTCCTTGTCAATGTGTGTGTATAATGCATTGGTGTTAAGATCTATTCATTATCTGCTGCCTGAATAGCCTCGCTTATTTCTCCATTTCCTACTGAGGGATGTTAGAGTACTTCCACTTTTTATGTTTGGTTTCTAAGCCCCTTTGGGATTTAGACATTGCAAATATCTTTGCCCAGACAGGAGCTCATGTTTTCAATTTGTTCATGGTCTTCTTTTGTCCTTTCTTATTTTTTAATTTTAATATAATCAAATGCATCAATAATTTTGTGTGTGTGTGGTTAGTGCTTACTGGGCTTTGTTTAAAAAGCACTTCCCTACCCCCATGTCGTAAAAGATATTCTCCTATACTTTTGCTAAAATTGCAACTTTGTTTCTGTGGCCATGCAGACCTTTCATCTATCTGAATTACATGTTTATAGCATAAGAAGCTTAAGATATTAATATGGCAACATTGTAACATTGTTTCATTCTTAATGTGTGCGCTTGAGTGATGTTACACTCAACTACCAGCTTATACAGACATGCAAACACACGCCGAAAACCACATTTCTCCGAACCGTTAACATCACCACCCCCATTGTGATAACAATGCTAATTCTGCATATGTAAATCCCCATTTTTGTGTAGGTGAGTTAGTGAGCTCTCCATCTGTTCCACTGGTCTATTTGTCCATCATTTGCCCATCAACTGGAATAATTTTATAATAAGCCTTTGTGTCTGCTGAGTATTTTCATCATCTTCTCGTCTACTCTTTACCTCTTACTTTTCCAAATAAAATTGAGCACCTGCTTTCCAAACTCCCTGGAAACCCCTATAGAGATATTCACTGTAAATACTTTGCTGTGTACCTATCATGTGTACCTGGCAGTGAAATAAGTGAGGGAGAACCACTGGTCAACAAAAGGAGAAAATTCACAGTACTTGCCTCCTAATAGAAGGATAAAGTAAAAAACAAATAAATAAACATAGTATGTTGGTATTGAATGATTTTTTAATCTTTTATATTTTGTTTTTAATTTTTTTTTTGGCTGAGGAGTAGAAAAGCCACTTAATGTTTAAATGCTTTCTTACATTTTATTAATGGTTACCAATCTATGTACTTTATTTCTATTGGAAATACATTTAGTAAATCATTTTTTGAATTATCCACTTTGGTTTAGTTTGTCAATTATTGGCTTAAAATTGTTCATAGTATTATCTTATTTTGTATCTCTCTTTCATTTGCCACTGTGAATTCATTTTCTCCTCTAACGTGGTTTATTTCCCCCTTCCTCTGTCTCCTTCCCCTTTAATCTGCCCTCTCTGAGTTGCCTATTTTGCTGTCCTGATAAAGTAGCAGCCTTTGTTACTAAGGATCCACGTCATTATCTGTTTGTTTCCTATTACTTTAATATAAGCATGTAATTATATTATTTTCTGTGTACTACTTCCTTTGGGTTTATTTCGTTATTCTCTAATGTTTTAGATAAAGCTTTATTTTTTTAAATTTTCTTATATACATATATATATATTTGTTTTCTCTAAGTGAAATTTCTGTAAACTGTCCCACAAGCCAAATCCAGTCCACCAGATGCTTTCTAAATAAAATTTTACTGGAACCCAGCTACTGCCATTCATTTCCATATGTCTCTGGCTGCTTTCTCTCTCCAATGGTGAAGCAGAGTAGCTGCAACAGAAACTGAGCTACAAAACCAAAAATATTTTCTATATGAACCTTTACAGAAAAAGTTCGTTGATTCCTTTTTAAGTAACACTTTACCTTTCCCCAGTCTTGATGTAGGTTTGTGCTACTGTATAATTTTAAATATTTTTAAATTTCTATTGTAATCTTCTTTCATTCGTGATTTCTTTAGAAATTGGTTTTTATAGCTCTATGGTCATAAGACTCCTTTTCTATTTGTTTTTAATTTTGATAAATGGTGTTCAGAAAATATAATCTGTAAATACTGATTCTTTAGCAATCATTGAATTTGTTCTAAATGCCCCATGAGTGCTTGCGTAGTCTTGATTTTATGTGCATAATTTCCAAGTACAGTTATTATATCAAGCTTATCAATTATGCTGAAAAAAATCTTTCTTTGCAAATTTTTGGTTCAGGTAGCCTCTTTGTTATTGAGAGTTTTGCTGAAATTGTTCATGATTATTTTTTGTCCATTCCTCCGTGAGCTTTTACCTTTTTTATCCATTTAGAAATCATGCTGTTAGGGACACATAAGTTTACAATTGCCATATGTTCCTGATGAAGAATTCCCTTTCTTATGACTCAGTGAGTCTCTTTTTTCTGGGTAATGTGTTTTGGTTTCTTTGTTATTTGATATAGTTTAGCTATGCCACCCTTGTTTTGATTATCTATGTTTTGTATTTTCTATTACTTGCATTTTAGTCTTTCTAAGTCACCTTCTTTTTTGCTGTATCTTTTTGACAGCACGTCAGCTTATCTGTGTAACATGCACGCATGTGCACTTGTGTACTTATATAGTCTTTCTACATTTTCTTTAATTAATTAATTCATTTGCATTTATTTTAATTAATGATAAATAGATGCCACCTGAATGAGGGCTTTGCATTAAGTATCCTTTTAGATGTCTCTTTCTTCTTTTTTGTTCTCTGTGTGTTTGTTTTGGCCTTTTACTGGTTTAGAGATTATGCATCATTTCTATTCTTTGGGCAGTTACACACACATGCTCCAACAGCTACAGTAAACTTAGCAAAGTCTAATTTCTTGTGTATTTTAAACTCCTTCTTAAACAATAAAGAACTGAAGAAAGTGTTAACTCTGACCAGCTGTCTCCCACTTTACTCAATTTGTTTGTTGAGATTTGATGGAGGCCCAATGAATATCTCCCTTCTCCCCCATGAGAGATCTCAACCAATTTGAAAATAAGACAAAAATGAAGACATTTGAGGAAGAAAATTGTGTGTAGTCTGTGGGGAAATTGTGATATAGTTGGAGAAGCCTGAAAGAACTAGAAGGAGGGGATGGAGTAGGCAGGACCAGGAGAAGGACCCCACTTCTCTCTGACATTCAGCCCGACGGCTTTGTGCCCCACCAGTCAGCGAAATGTCTGAGAGATGTCTGAGAAGCGCCGTCTGTGCACTGCGGTGCCCCCAGTGACAAGAAAAGCCCCCGCCTGTCCCCCAGGCTCTCACGTCACGTTGTCCTGGGCCCTCACTGCGGTCACTCGCCACCTTCCCACGGGCTGAGCAGCTCTCCGGGCGGAGCCGTGAGGACCCGGAGCGGCCACCAACCCCCCTCCAGCCGGACCCCTTGGCAAACCACGCATCGCAGCCGCCGGGAGCAAGCGCTGTCGGTGGTGGGTGTGGTGCCCGCCTTGCCCGACACCCCCTCCCGAGTCCCAAGCTGGCGGGGCCCTGGGCTCTGGCACCCTCCTTTCTCCCCTCATTAGGAAGCAGCAGATCCAAGTGCCCGAGCGACTGGGGTCTTGTCGATTGTGTTTCACGGGTGACACACTGGCGTAACCAACCGCATCACCACCACCGTACACCCAGCCCCTCATTAAGCAAGTGTGTGAAAGGAGGGCTCCCAGCAATCTGGGACGGCTTAGGAAGAGCCGCCGCATTTAATCACGAGGCGGCCCGTGGCTTCGCACATCAGCCTTGCCCCTCCTCCCTCCCTCCCCTCCTTTCCCTCCCCTCTTGCCTTTCCCCTTCTCCCCTGCCTTTCCCTCCCCCCCTTCCTCTCCTTCCCTCTGCCCCTTCCCCTCCCTCTCCTCTTCCCTCCCTCTGTCTCT
>PVKY010005109.1:0-18015 GCA_004027775.1 Bradypus variegatus
CTGAAGCATAATGGTTAAGGTCATTGGCAATTATCCAAAATTCAAAATTAATAGTGGAGCTCTTCCTCTGATTATGGAGAAACTAAAAAGGTGCTAATGATTTCTGCAGCTATTGCTTCTGCCATTTTGTATAGCAACAAAACTGCTCAACATTTTTGCAGGTTATTCTCATCACTGTGTGGTCTTAATCCAGAAGCAAATGAGTCAGTAAGTGTGTATTTCCCTTTTCTGGGCATGATGTGTGTGTGTGTGTTTTGAATCACAATTAAAAGGAAGCGTTTGTCCCTTCTAAGAGGAGAAAGTCCCCAATGACTACCAGTATTTTTTTTTTTTTTTTTACTGTGTCCCAGGCTTCTGGGGACTCTGGGGAGAAGTGATGTGGGAGGTTAAAATCAAGAACATCACTGAACTTCACCTTCTCTCCAAACAGTTTCCCTAAAACTCCATGTACCCCTTTTATGTTCCCAATTCCTTCCTTAGTTGAATAAAGCACTCAATCCCCAAAACTCAGGTACAAATGCCAGGGTCTCATGTCCCCAGCTTGTCCCCTTTCCTCTGTGCCCTGCCCCTGGGAAGGCCGGGCACCCCAATGTGAATGCAAGGGAGCACCCAGACTGGCAACCTGGACAGAGGCGAAGGCTTCACCCGCAGGGACAGAGTAGAAGAGTGAGGGCCCCGCAGGCTAACTACCAAAAGGGGGCTCTGGTGCCAGAGAAAAGGACACTGGTCCCCTGGGAATGGGGACTCGGCAGCCTTGAAATCCTCTCCTTGTGAACAGTCACCGCTTGACTGTTTGGGCTCTGGCGTCATTACAGAACCACACTTGGTCCACATCCTCCTGGAGCCTGAGCTGCTGGGTGACGTGGCTGATCTGCTGGGGTGTGGGTCACGGGCACTGCAGGAACCTGTTCTCCAGGTGGCCTTTCGCTCAGTTATCCATGCTCCTCCACTTTCTCTTTCAGGCCTGCTGTGGGAAAAGCTCCATACTGCACATCTCCTGAAGATTTTCATCATTGTCAGCTTCCTCCACCCACGTCTGCAGCAGGGGCCACAGCTTAACGCGTGTTCTTGAAACTCAGCTGCAGAGCCTCAGCACAGCCGATGGTTGCAGAGCCTCAACACAGGTGGTCATCAGGCTGAACCCCCACGGGAAGCCCCACTTCGGCCCGGATGAACCTGAGTGATCCTCTTCGGCTTCAGGAGTTGGCCAAACTGCTCAAGTTCTTTCTGTAGAGCTTTAATGTCCCAGGTTTCCTCAGGGATTTGTTCCAGCGTCATGGTACGGAGGAGCACCCGGCAGGGCTGAGGGGTCTCCAGCCCGACTCCACCCTGACACCCACGCTGGGCCAGCCTTCCACAGACCTCATAGGGCGGGGTGCGCAGGGGAACTCCCCACGCCTCAGCACCTGACCCAGCCCCGGCCTGACCCCTGGCCCACCCACCGGAAGGGTCTGAGGGTCAACCCAGCCCAGCTCTGGTCCTGTGGCCCATCACTTCCGCCACATGGCGGGGGCCAGAAGACACAGTCTCCAGCCAGATGTCCTAGGATGAAGGAGTGCCACATAACGCTGACTATCCCACGGTTTGACTACTTCCATGGGGCCTGGAATGTGGACACATTCTCCTCTACCCAGGGAGGACATTACCTGCATGTTCTTAAAACCCTCCATGCTCATTCCTCTACCTGGTGGGTCCTTCAAGAACAGAGCCTGTGCCCCACTGTGTCCCTAGGCCATTCTGTCCACCTCTAAGATGATGCCCCCCACTTGGCTGTAAACAACCAATGGGTGATGTCTTGGTCTCCAAACAGTGACCAAGTTAAGCTGGTGTGGATTATAATGTACATTTTCAATCGCATCATCACGGTTGTGCTATTAATGCATGACATCGGATGATGGTAGTATTTTGAAAGGCAAGAAAGACTTTTAAACACTGAATTGAAATATTGTTAATATAAAGCAGGTCATTCCGGATGAAGGGTCATTTATTATAGATGCTGAATAAATGTTTATTGGGGAAAAAAAAGAGGAAGGTGCCACAAGCTGGGGATACGCTGAACGAAGGCTCCGCTACCAGCGCTTTTTACAGGCCTCTTCTAATGAAGCGTTCCTTAGGCCTCGGGAGAAAGGGGCGCACTGCGAAGGGATGAGGCTGTCAGGTAACACCTAGGGCTCCACCTCATCAGGTGCAAACAGTGAAGTCCCCACCGCACCACCTGACACCCTCGGGAGGCACCAGAAGTATTTTTTTGGACAAAATTATAACTCTGGTGGGTGCAAACAACTAGGAGACAAGAACTGTGTACTGCTTAGTAGAAGGGGCAACATGGTAACATTCTGACAATATAAAAATCAATATCTTATACTAATACTAACATTTCATTATTCTTAGATTAACTCTAAAGTTAAGCAAAAGAGCAGTAGTGTTTTGGCCCTATTGTATGTGACTGATGGTACATGCCTTGGATGTTTCACAGTTTTTCTCCCTGTGAAAATACCCAAAATATAGAAAAAGTTTATCCATAAGGTATTCATTAAAGTGATACAATTAAAATGGAAGTCCAGAAACAACGAACATGCAGAGAGCAAAATAGGACGGTTAGGGTAGCCCATTAAACACCCCTCTCCTCGCTCTTTCCTTTCTCCCACCTGCAGCCCTCCTCTCCTTCCTTCCTGACAGTGAACAAGACAAAGTGTGGGTTGCAAGACTGTGTGAGACCCGAGTCCTGCCTCAAGGGCCTCCTCCTTCTAATGGTTTTAAGCTGTCAGCAGAATTTTTCAATCTGTTGTTGAACCCGGCTTCTTAGAAGTGCCCAGTCCTTTCATCTTCAGAATATTCCACATCCCTCTTACCAGAACAAAATATTTTCCAAATACGGAATCACTGCCATTTCCTCAGAGTTCACTGTTCTCATTTGGTGGAAACAGTCAGGATTCTGGTTGCGTGAACGTGGACAAGTTACTTAATAGCTGAGCCTTCCTTTCCTCACTGATACAAAGTCCTGGAGGGGTGACGTGTACATGCGGCGCAGTATACACACGGCTATTATGAAGCCTGGAGGGACTGATGGCAGAGCCAGGAGCCCCTGGGGCACCGTGGATGCCCCTCTTTTCTGCAGGATACTCAACTTGGGTGAGTCACACACATTCCAGCTTCCAGCAGAGTGAGAAGAAAAGAAGTGCCCCCACTAAAAAGAGGAGAAAAACGAAAGCCAGGCACTAATGATGAGGCAAGCCCCATTGGAAAGAGACGGAAGCACAGGGCACCGTGAAAGCAGAGCTAGAGCTCCTATTTTCTGGTCTCGGGTATTTAGAACCTGCTGGAAGATTAAATGCACTTACACAACAGAACAGATTTGGAAAACAGTCAGAGTATTTTGTTCCAAGGTGATCACCTTGGAACTGTTGAATCAGTATTATTTACACCCACACAGAGCAGGACAAAGAATATATATAAACACCTGAAAAGGCCCTCAGCATCATCTGTGTGTTTCTACTCTTACAAAATGTCCTCTAAGTCCTCAACCTCCGTAACAAGTTGTCCTTGAGTATAAATCCTAGACCAGAGTGTTTATTTTAATAAGATTTGGATGGTGCAAGACTCTGTTTGGGAAAAGTTAAAAGGCTTTTTTGTTGAAGTTTGGTTTTCCCAAAAGCCGACAGCCCAGAGAAAAGGCAGGTTTTCTAAATGACTCCTCAGGAACGCAAGACGTGAAAACAAATTCTAAGCCTGTAAATTTTATCACACTCTGGACTGGTGGCTGTAATGCTATTTTGCAAAGAACAAAAATAAAGCAGCACGCTTGGCTGCAGCTGTTCTCTTTCCTTGTATGGTGGAGCGGCTGTTTCCTGGGCAAGCTCTGTGTCCTCCCTAAAACTCCTGCTGTCCGTAGTCCTCTCTTCCTCTCACTCCACTCCCAGGACTGACTTGGCTCAGCTGTCCTCTGGTGTTGGTGGGGATGGCAGTTGTTGTGTAACTTCTTTCTCTTGATCCTGATTTTCTGAATCACCTGTGATTCGTAAATCGACCAAGTTTACTAGTACTTGGCAGAATTTACTGTTGATAACGGCTCCTGGGCCTCTCCATTTTGGGGGGACATCTCTATGGAGCACAAATGGAATTCTGCCCCAAGAATACAGACTGGCGGGTGGGCACAAAACGTGAGGTCATTCCCTGTAACTTCCCTCTAGTAGTCAGAGAACACAATATTGGAATTACTAGGAGACCTTGAATATTTGGAGAGTTTGGACATGGGAACAAGCTCACTTTCTATATAGGCCCAGAGTGTTTTCGGAGGCAGGAAGTGCCAAGGACTTGTCCACGAAAAGTCAGGGATAAGGAAAGCCTTAATTTGGGTGTGGCTGGGGGCAGCAGAAAGCAAAGCTGTAAAGAGAAACTGCAGGAAGACACTTGGCAGCGTGTGGCAACTAACTGCAAGCAGGAAAGTCAAGACAGGGATCAAAAACAATGAAGTTATATGTGTAGGGAACTAAAGGAGCTACTGCTGGTAGCTCATGACACCAACAGAGAGAGGGAAAAGGGGAAGGACACCTGGCTGCAAATCTAAAACCCCAAATGTCTACAACACAAACAAGTGTCCATTGCTTTAAAAATTTGAGGCTTCTTAACCATTCAAAGACATCATTCCCTTTCAATTTTTAATTTTACATTTAAAAATTTTAAGACATGAAAAACGGAAATCATAAAGGAAAAATGTGACAAATTAGACGTGATTAAAATTTTAAACTTCTGTTCTTCAAAAGACATTGTTAAGAACATGAAAATGCAAGCCACGGCCCTGAAGAAAATATTTGAAAAATGTATCTGATAAAGAACATATATCCACAATATATAAACAGTCTTTGCAGTTCAACAATAAGAAGACAAACAACCCAGTACAACATAGGCAAAGATTTGAACCCACATGTCACCAATGAAAGCATCTGGTTCACATATAAGCACAAAAAACGGTGTCTAACGTCATTAGCCATTAGGAAAATGCAAATTAAAACCAAAAGGAAATGCCACTACACTCCTATTAGAATGCTTCAAATTTTATCAAATGGCCATACAAAGACTTGACAAGAATGCAGAGCAACTGGAACTCTCATACACTGGTGGTGGGAACGTAAAACGGTACAATCACTTTGGAAACAGTGAGACACACACCTACTAAACGAGCCAGCCATTCCAGGCCTACTTATCTGCCCACACAGACTTGTACATGAATATTCATAGCCGACTATGTATAATCATCCAAAACAGGAAATAACCCAAATGATAGGTGAATGGATTAACAAAGCATAGTTTACAGATATAATAAAATACTACTCAGCCATAAAAAGGAACAAAATATTGATACATGCAACAAGGTAGATGAATCCCAGAATCATTATGCCGAGTGAAAGAAGCCAGACAAAAGAGAGCACTATTGTAGGAGTCCTTTTATATAAAATTCTAGAAAATGCAAGCTAATGTGTAGAAAGCAGATGGGGGCTGCCTGGGAACAGCAGTAGAGGGAGGGATGAATTGCAGAGGAACACAGGGAAACTTTTCTGGATGGAGGTTTTTTGTTGACTGTGGTGAAGGTTTCACAGTTTCATGTAAAAACCAATGAAATTATAAACTTTCTAAATTTGCATTTTATCTGAAATATTCCTTGACAAAGTTGTAAAAACAAACGCATCAAGCTGTATACTAAAAGGGAGTGAATTTTGTTATACATCAGTTACAACTTACAAAGCCTACCTTTATTGGATATTTATGTGATCAATATGAAAATTTAAAAATACAGTAATGTAAAATTCAAATTACAATCAATGGAAATGCAGCCACTAAAGAATGAATGGATCTGTGTATTGAGCATGGATAGCTACTAACATCACAAAAAGTCAGACAGCAAGTGTCTCCTGATGAAACAAAACAAGAGCAACTGTCAGATATTCTTGTCTTCCCCACACTGCACCTGGCTCCAGCTGCCGGCTTGCAGCATGGACAGCAGGGGAGGAACATGTTAAACGACACCGAGGAAGCTGCAGGACAACTGGTCTAATTTCTTTAAACACAAATTCCATGAGGGGAAAAAACAGAGTGAAAGATGCAGAGAGAAACTATTGCTTAAGAGAGGCTTACAAGACATACGAACAGTCTGTGGAGCTTCTTTGGGTCCTGATTCAAACAAACTGTAAAATGCAAACAAAGAAACTATTTATGGCAATTATGAGATATATGGAAAGTTGAACACCAAACTGAGTATCTGATGATTCTAAATAATTAATATGATAATAGCATGGTAGTTATTAATGTGATAATTTTGTTGTCATATGAAAAAGGTAGATACTGAAAATATTTGCAGATAATACGTCTAGAATTCTCTTCAAAATAATACAGGTGGGGGCAGTTTGGGGTAGAGCTTAAACAAGCTTGGTTATGGGTCCCAGATGGCTCATTACATTATTCTACATATGTATATGTTTGAAATTTTCCATAATAAAGATTCTTTTTTCAAGTTCCCTGGAATCTCACCACTATGAAATGACTGTTAACATTTTAATATATATCCTTCCCAATTTTCCCCAGAAGAATATATTTTTTACTATAATATATGTTATATTCGTATTTAATGTAATCAGAATATTATATAAACTGCTTGGTAACTTTAATTTCACATGCAACAATTTATCTTTTTAAGTCAGTAAATACAGACTTACATCATCATTTTGTAATCATGCAATTATACCAGTTTACCACGTTTTTAAAAAACTGTTTCCCAACTGTTGGAGGGCTAAAGCATTTCCTGTTTTTCACTATCATGAATTATGTTGCCATAAATCCTCTTATGCAATGAAAAGTGACACAAACAAGAGGCTCTGCCAGTCCGTCGGCCTCCTAACCCCGGCCCTCTCGCTTTTGGGACAGACCTCTTCATGCCTCAATTTCCTCAGCTGTAAAACAACTGTAAAACAACAATACAATAGTACATATTTTACAGGTTGCCTGGTGCATTCATGGTATCTGCACAGTGACAACAAAGGCCCAGAATAAGAACTTGCTACATGTTAAATATTATTGCTGCATTTTGCACACCTACCCTTGGGAATACTGGGATAAAAAAAGAAAGACATATTTTGGGCTTTGCTACCCAACTGCCTATATTCTGAAACTACATCATGTACAGGCATCTACTATTCTTGCAATGGCTAAATTGTATTTTTTTTTTTTTTTTGGTGGAACTTAATGTGGACAGGCTTTGTCCCTTCCTTGTCCCCTAACTGTTAAACTTACCTTCCCTGGACAGCTTGCCTCACTATTAGAAAATGTTTTTGTTTTGTTTTTAAATTTCTTTAACCAGCTCTAACTCCAAAAGAAGTAAAAGCAACTTCCTAGGGAGTTTTTTTTTTTTAAATCCTGTGGGTTTCAAAGAGATAAACTCCTGTGCAACAAGCGATTATAGAATAAGACACAAATACAGCTCACAAGCCTCCCTGTCTTTCCTATTAACACGCTCTTCCAATTTTTCTACACCCATGTGCTTTCACCTCTAATTATATTCACTTTTAAAAAACCAAATATTCCCCACCTTGTTCGCAAACTAATAACAAACAACTCAGTCTAATGTCTGCAATGTCCCCAAGTATACGTCCGGGAGAAAAGTGCCGCATTTATCTTCTCCACAGTCGACTTCCAAACTAGAGCAACAGCACAGCTCTTTGGCTGGGGCCCCACTCCAAGCCAGAAAGTTTTCTGTTGAGACTGTAACCCTACTCTCTTTGCTGTCGCCCTGGGAGTGTGGCAAAAAAAGATATTGGTGTTGAATCATTAAAACCCACAAAGCAAAACTTGTGTCCCTCACAATCACTAATCTAGCCCCAGAGAACTTTCTCCCAGGCCAATCTTCCTCATTTAGGGCCACTGTGCCCCAAGCTGTTGAAGCAAGAACCCTAGGAGTAACTGTGGGTACCACCCTCCTCCTCATCCCCCAAATCAACTCACTCCCCAGTGTTAGTGGCACTATCTCCAAAAGATTTCTGAAATCTATCTGCATTTCTTTCCACCCATGCCCAAGCCACTTCTCCCCTCAATGACTGCAATGACATCCTAGTTGGCTGAGCCATTTCTAAACTTTCCACCTTCCGGTACACTCTCCAAGGGTGACCTTTATGTAAATGTCAACTGGATATGCCACACCCCTGCCTAAAATACTTGAGGGACATCCAATTGCATTTACAACATCCCTCTGTCCTTCTCATTCCGAGGCCCTGCAATGGTCTGCCTTGTGCCTGCGTCTCTTACCTCCCTTCTCTACCCATCCTCTGAGCCCACGACCCCCCAGCTGCCTCGGCAACTGTGCTTGTGATGTCCACTCTGCCAAGAGCTTTTTAGCTCCTTCCCCAGCTTGCTTCTTCTCATTTTTCAGATCCAGTCATTTCCTTGGGGAGGCTGTCCCCACCCACTCTGTCATTATCTCAGTCCTTGTCCTTTTTTTCTGTAGCATCTATTACAATGTGCAGTTACAACCCTATTTGACTGTTTGCGTAAAGGCTGCCCACCCACCCCCAACACACAGGATCTCAGTTTCTTCCGTTCACCACTTCATCCCCGGTGTCTGGTTGGCCCCTGACACTATTTTTGAATGAACAAAACACTGAAAAAAACTTGGCTTATCCAACATTCTTGGTGTCATCCAATCTTAAGAGTCCCTATAGAAAGTTTCAGTGGCTGAGAGACCTCAAATGGAGTTGAGAGGCTACTCTGGGGGGCATTCTTATGTGCTATTTAGATATACCTTCTTAGGAGTTAGTGTATTGGAATAGCTAGAAAGAAATACATGAAACTGTTGAACTGCAACCCAGTAGCCTTGATTCTTGAAGACGATTGCGTATCTATGCAGCTGAGATGGGGTGACAGTGTGATTGTGAAAACCTTGTGGATCACACTCCCTTTATCCAGGGTATGGACAGATGAGTAGAAAAATAGGGACAAAAACTAAATGAAAGAAATAGGGTGGGATGGAATGATTTGGGTGCTCTTCTTTACTTTTGTTTTTATTCTTATTGTCATTCTTTTTGGAGTAATGAAAGTGTTCAAAAATTGATTGTGGTGATGAATGCACAACTATAAGATGGCACTGTGAACAGTTGATGGTACACTGTGGATGATTATATGATATGTGAATGTATCACAATAAAACTGAATAAAAAAAAAAGAGTCCCTATAGAAAAGTCAGTACACTTCACTTGACCTGGAGACCCCTCTGAAATACGATTTTCTCCTGGAATAGGATGAGATGAGGATGAAGAACCAAATGCCTTAATTCAACACTGAATTATTTACCGTCTGAGCTTTGTGGGGAATATAAAAGAATAAGGGAACTTGCCGTCGCGCTAGAAGACAAGACAGATGTCAGAAACCCTTGGAGGATCATTTAAAGATAGACAATGTCCAAATGACCAAGAGAGAAGTCATCGGCCAGAGCTGGAGCAGATGGAAACTTCATGAAGGGCGGAGGTTTGAGCTGGACTTTGAAGGACTTGGGTCTGCAAGGAGGAAGGGGGAAGGGAGGGAGGGCTGTACAGGACCAGAGTGAGCTGAGTGAACCGGAATAAAGACAAACCTGCCAAGGAGCAAACGCCAAAATCAGAGCCCCAGAGAGCCGAGTTTCAGGTTACGACACACACACACAGAGAGTAGTTCCAGATGGAAGACCATCAAGATTTTTTGTTTTGTTTTGTTTTTTATTTTTAGGACCGTAATATGTAAGTGGCAACAAAATGTTCTTTGTGCTTTCGTACAATAATTTTTAAAAAATTCAAAAGTACAATTATTTTCTCAGCCAAGAATTTTGCTTGTCATATTTTAACTCAGAGAGGAAAACCTTTAATATTCAGACTAAAGCTGTAAGCACCCAAAGAAAGAAAAGTGAACAAAGCTGTGTAGAAATGTATGGAAGAGAATTTACTCCATGCAATGGAGGAAAGTATGTCCAAAATGTGATTTTGAAAGTAGGTCCAAAATGTGATGTATTATTTGACGGTAAAATACGACTGTGCACATACTTATCCAACCCAGAATGGGACCTAAATCCCTTCCAGTCTTACTTGTTTCAGTAAACAACTCCCAGTTAGCAGATGTAATAGCTCATGCTCAGAATACACAGTTGTCCCATTTCTGGTTTACGAGCACGCTGGGAACGTAAAAGAGAAACATTCGCCTCCTCATCCAAGTCAATATGAATTTAGTTTGCTTCCGCACACCTTTTTAAAGGACTTTGACTTGCACTACCCACTCTTGATTTTTCACTGCATCTTCTCTCGCAGGCATATTTGTCTCGGAACTTTGCTTTGCGGAGCTTAGTGTCAGCAATATCTGGTTCTATTTTAAGCTCAGGAGGAGCGCATGTAATACAAGTAGGAGCCGGGAAAAGGAAAATAAACGACACGGCTGCTGCAATATACTTAGGTGTACTTGGTGCTGCGTTTTAAGTTAACCTGTAATTAGGCTACAAAACCCCATCCTGAAGAAATTCCCTTGAAGGCACGGATCTACAAGGACAGAGATTTTTGCCACGGGCTGTGCATCACGGGCTTTAGAACCAAAGGATCATAAAACAGGAACAAATGAGTGTTTATTTGACATGGAAGACGAGGCGAGATAGGTAGTCAATGGTCTATATAGGAATTAATTACTCTGAGGCTATAATTACCCAGATGCTTAGAGCAGCACGCTTGCTTTTTCCTAATGAAGCTGACTGCCGAGAGGAAAGCCAGATTTGAGGATCTGATTGTTCAAATTCCCCATCACTTGGAGCCATAAAGACCTCACAAATGTGAAGGGATTTATACTGCCCGAGTCATGCAAAGAAAGGATTTTGCTCTTCTTTGATGTCCTTATTTCATTTGTTCCTTTACTAATGACTTTCACAGGCCTCAGGAAAGCCTCCTGGTGTGCAGGAATCGCGAACTGAAACCGAGATGTGCGAGGCCCACGGCTCCGGGGCTCGCGGTGCGCTCTGCCTTCCGCACCGGCCTCGCACACATCACGGGAGCCAGCGGCGGGAGGGCGCTCTCCAAACGCAAGCAGCCGCACCGAGGAAAGCAGGGGATGCAACGGTCAGCAGAAGCCATCGAGCTTTACTAATTACAGCCATCCATAAAAAGGAACTGTAATTAGCCATGCAACTAGCCTGAAATACTGGTGAGACCCAACGCCACCAGGACAGAGTGAGCTCAATCCAAGGATATATGAGGTTAATGTAATGAGCTCAATCTCTGTCCTTGTGGATGTCACCAAGAGTTACAAAACGAAAGAGCATCTGAGTGGGCCCTTCAAATCAGAGCATGGCACCCAGTGCCCGTGACTGGGAAGGAGCAGGGATCTGGGAATATGGGTGTTTTCCGCTGTCACTCTGGAGTTCAGCCACTTGGGTCAGCAGGCTTGAAGGACACTATTTTGTTGAGGGTGGAAAATAATTGCAGAAACAAACACTTGCCCAGGTGAAGGACGGGAAGGTGATGTGGACCACAAGGAACAAGGAGGGCTGGGGCTGCGGGGACGTGCCAGCATTCTGTTGACATTGCCGCACACGGTGACACAGGTCAGGGTCCCCATCTCCAGGGAATTCACCTTCAAGCCAAACAAAACAAACGAGACATTCCCTGTCATGGATTCCCAGGGTGTAACGTAATGAACCAAAACCAGTTCAATGGAAATTGGATCTGTTTTGTGAAGTGCCCGCCCTGCGAGCGCCAACGATGAGCTCAGGCAGGAGCAGGTCCCTCAGCTTCTCTTCTGGAATCATCTCGGGCCAAGGAATTTGAACACAACTGCTAACTGCTCAGGGTTTCCACCTTTCTAAGGTGTACCCAAGGACTTTCGGAACCAGCACTTAACTAAACGTGTGCTTTTCCAATGCCCCAAACTAATGCCGGTTGAGACTTCCCACAAGTGCCTCGGAATATGGTTTCCAGGTCAGCTGTGGGCAGGACCCAAAACAGAACACCGTGCCAGGGAGAACTCAGGAAGGCAAACTCTATTTTGAAGCCTCAGGCTGCAGAGAGATGTGTTAGTGAGGCCACTGGCTGGAAAAGAGCTCTTTGATAAGGGTTATTCATGGGGAACCAGCAAGGAAAGAGTAAAGCAAACCAGGGCCCAGAACTGAGAAGAAGACAGAGCTCCCCGCTTCCGTGACCTTATCAGAAGTGAGGGACACCTTTACTGATTGACTATCCACCCAATTTCCAATTTCAGATCACATGGGATGGAAACATTATTTTTAATTGATGTTGCATTTGGAAAAATAAATTACTAAAACATTCTCTTATTTTTTAGCCTAGGGGCGTTCAGTTGAAGAGCGACTCTGGTTTTCTTCCCATTATCACTGTCTATTTTTTTCTTCATATTAACATGAAATGCTGGAGGGTGCACAGTTTTTAATTAAACTAAGTTTTATTTTGCAACTGGGTTACTTCATTTTAATTCGCACAACATAGAATCAACAGGTTAGAGCACAGAATTTTGGAAATTTATAACTGAGAAGTACAATAGAGGTCAGTGTTCATAAATGCATAATTGAGGGTTTATGCCCATTGCATCAAATAAATTCACACAGAGACGTCGTTCTATTTCAGAGCTATGACTTTTATCCTTTGACTCCCAGCAGCATAAAAATGCAAGCTAAGCTGGAAACATAGTGTAATGTACTTACTGATTCCTTGGAAGAGTTCTTCAATATTAATGGCATTTTTTGCACTTGTTTCAACCACGATGGCACCTATGGATTCAGCATATTCCTTAGCATCCTTCAAGGGAACCTCCCTGAAAAAGAGGTCAAGCCATAGCTGTGAAATACAAATAACTAAAACAAACCAAACAAAAAGCCCATGGGGAAACAGCTCCTCCATTTTCCTATAGAATAACAACAACTCAGCCACTCAACAAGCGTTGGAAACCTAGTATGGGTGAGACTTTTATTTATATTTAAAACTTGGTTTATATAATGTTCTCTGCCCAACAGAAGGAAAGATCCACAACAATAGGAAAAATAATTACAAGTATGGCATATACATATCAGTTTTCATAGTTAGGGTTTATTTCAAATACATATTTCAAAAATACTGGTGACTCAGTATTTTCTTGAAAAAACTGTTTAGTCTGCCTGTGGGTGCTTTCTTTTTCCTTGTTACCTTTAGTCATGTATTTCACAACAGTTATATTGCAAATTACAGTAAATGTTCAAAATTCCAGAATTCAAAAATTAAATAATTTACTTCACACTAATATAAAATGAAGTCAAATGCAAAACATCCAATTTAACATAATTCTAAATTAAACTGCTAATCAAAATATAATATAGTTGATGTAGTCTATATAACCTACAAAGTAGACATACATTGCCTGAAACCAAACGGGATGCCCAAAGCCTAAATAAACAAATATACAAAATATAAGAGGTGGAGGTTCCAAATTCAAGCTTATTCTGTAATTACAAACAATAACTATAGCAGCAGCAGCCTTCAGCTACAGGACCTGTCACCAATACTGAACAGCACCACAGCTGAAACTACTAAATGGGAAGATGAGAAATTACCATCCCATTCCCTAAAAACCAGTAAACCTACAAATACATCGGCATGTGATAAAAACCAAGTCATGAAAGGATGGAAAAAAAAATTAATCACAGGTGAGATTCAAGTTCAAATACCCAACATCACAGCCATCAGTTTCAACCCTATTGCTCAGTTCCATCATCTTCAAAACAGCGTCCATGGTCCACAGAGCTTTTAGTGTCAAGTATGCCACGTGTGCTTTTGTAAGACTTTTCATACATCATCTTTCACAATTCAGAGACAGGATTTGGAGATCCGGAACGCGCATGAGGCTGTGGTGCAGTAAGGCATGTGGGGACTTCGACGCTAAGAGGGTGTTCCTGCAAAGGTCAAGGACCTGAACTCAGTTTAATGAAGACGCTAAAAAACATCTTTTGATCTTTATTCAATGTGAAGTTGCTGTGGTGGATCCAAAGATAAAAAGAAGACACAGTTCCTAGTCTCCAGAGTTTTATTCAGTCATTCAGCAAATACCCATTGCGCAGCTGTTGTACACCAGTCTCTGTTGTAGGGATAACTGCCTTCGGGAACCCACATTTCAGAGCAAGGACAAACATATCCATGGTCCCTCCATCACACAGCACTGTGGCACCCACCATATGGGAATGATAGAGGCACCAACAAAGTGCTCTGCGGTAGGAGGTAGAAAGTGATCAAATTTGACCGATGGAACCTGGGAAGCTGTCTGGAGGAGGTAACTGTAAGTATGACTGTGAAGGAGAGGGAGGATATCGACAAGAACTCATGATGGAAGGGCATTCAGCACTAGGGAACAGCCAGAGCGAAGATGTAGAGGTAGGAGACTCCACTCTTTCCCAAATATTGAAAAAGCTGGTGCTGGGCCTTGCGTGATCAATATGGCAAAGTGAGATGCTCCTGGGCTCCGCCCCCCACAGAAGCTTGGAACACCCAGCAAGAATGGCAGAAACATCTTTCTCAAAGTTCCAGAAAACAGTTAAAGGATTACAGTAACAGGGTGAGCACCAAATCAAGAAAAAGGTCACCTGGAAGTGGTAGGGTCTCATGGCACCCCGCTGGTCCCACCCCTCACCAGCTCGGCCCGGCCCGGGCTCCCAGGATAGATCCCCGGTTCAGTTCCAGAGGGTAACCCTTGTGCACATACTAGAAGCATATATGTCTGGTCCAATCTGTCTGGTTGGAACTTGCCCTGTGTGTAGAAGGCGGCTCACAGAGGGCTCTAAACACGGTGGGAGGGCAGTCGCGTGGCTGCCTGGGGCACGGGCTCGGTGGCTGTGGAACATAAAATACAGTGGCTAGACTCTGAGGAAACTGTTTCCTAGGGAGGAGGGGACATTCGGAACTGTGACAAGGGGGTAGTTTCTAGGGCCACATGCACATACCCAAGACAAGATGCACGCACAGAAAGGACCAGGAAAGCCAGGAGCTGTTCTCCAAACTCATTCTACATATAAGCCATGAGGGAGGCCACTCACATAGGTCACTCTGCAAAGACTGGGAAAGGTGTTTTCTTTTCTCCTTCTTCTTTTTTTCTTTTTTTGTTTTTGTTTTGTTTTGTTTTGTGTTTTGTTGTTGTTCTTGTGCTTGTTTACTCCTGGACTCAATAAAAGCTCTGTCATAACACTAGCTGAACACAAGTAGAAGGAACAGATGCCTCTGAATCTAAATTTCAGCCATAACACATTAAGACATCAAAATGTCCAGTTTTCAACAAAAGATTAGAAAACATACAAGGAAACAGGAAGCAATGGCCCAGGCAAAGGAGATTAAAGCTTTGGAAACCGCCACTGAGGAGGATCAGACCTGGGACACACCAGAAAAGGATTTTTCTAAATGGCCCTAAATCCACACCAGTGCAAAGTGTTAATAATAGGGTGGTATAGGGGAATCTTGTATTATATGCACAGCTGTTCTGTAAACCCACAACTTCTCTAATAAAGAAAAAAAATGGCCCTGAATATGCTCCAAAAGCTAAAGGAAAACATGGACGAAGAATTAAAGGACATCAGGAAAATGAACACAAAGAGAGTATCAATAGAGAGAAATTATGAAAAGGAATGAAACAGAGCTGAAGACCACAGTAACAGAAACTAAAAATTCCCTAGAGGGCTGAATAGCAGATTGGACCTGGCATAAGAAAGAAGCAGAGAACTTGGAGCTAAAGACAACGGATATCATCCAGTTTTAGGAGCAGAGAGAAGGAATGTAGAAAACTGAACAGAACCTGAGGAACCTGTTGGGACACTATAAAGCACACCAATATATGCACTGTCAGAGTCCCAGAAGGAGAAGAAAGAGAGAAAGGGGCAGAGGGAATATTCAAAGAAATAATGGCTGCAATTTCTCAAATTTACCAAAGATATAAATAAACACAACTAAGATGCTGAACAAACTCCAAACAGGATAAACCCAAACAGACACACACTGCACCATGTTATAATCAAACAGTTGAATGCCCAAGACAAAGAGAGAATTCTGAAGCCACAAGAGAAAATCAATGTGTCACAGACAAGGACGCCTCAAAAAGATTAACTGCTGATTTCTGATAAGAAACTATGAAGGCAAGAAGGCAGTGGGATAATATAGCAAAAAATGGAAAGCAGAAAAACGGAAAGCAAAAAATTGCCAACCAAGAATTCTATATCTGGTAAAACTATCTTTCAAAAATGATGGAGGGATTAATACATTTCTAGAAAAACAAAAGCTGAGGGAGTTTGTCACCAGTAGACTGATCCTCTAAGAGATAACAGAGTTCTTCAGGCTGAAAGAAAAGGATAGTAGACAATAGATCAAAGCCACATGAAGAAATACAGATCTCTGGTGAGTGCAATGACATGGATAAATAAAAAGCCAGTACTATTGTATTCTTTGGTTTGTAACTGCATTTTTTTTTAACTTCCTACAACATCTAAAAGGCAAATGCATAAAATGTAATGAGATGTCAGTGGTTTTGGGCTCAGAATGTATAAACATGTAATATGTGACAAGAACTACATAAAGGTGGGGGGACAGAAGGGTATAGGAACATAGTTTATGCATTTGAATGAAGTTAAGTCTGTATCAAAGCAAACAAGATTCTAACAGATACAAGATTAAATTTACTCCCATGGTAACCACAAAGAAAATACTAGAGACTGTGAAAGCTCCCAGAGACAGAAATTAGAGTATAGGCTGCCGGGTATGTGGGGGTGGGGGAAGGGGGAATGGGGAGTTAATGCATAATGGGTGTAGGGTTTCTTTTTGGGGAGCTGGGGAAGTTTTTGTGATGGAAGGTGGTGAGCGTACTGGAATCTCATGAATGTGATTAACCCCATGAAGGGCATACTTGGGAGTGGTTGACATGGGGAAGTTAATGTTGTATGTGTGTTCCCACAATTAAAAAAAAAGAATAACTGAAGAGACAATGACATTTAAATACAATACACGATCCTGGATGGGTTCTAGCAAGGAGGAGGAAAGGTTCAAAGGGACATTATTGGGAAGATGAAAAAATGTTAGATTTCTTGAACTTGACAAATGCACTTAAGGTGGTTTACATAAGCGAATATCCTTGTTTGGGAGAAAATTACATGGCAGTATTAAGTGTTCAAGGAGTAGGATATATACAACCTACACCCAAGTGTTCAGAAAATGGATTGATAAATAGACGTATAGAGAGTTAGTTACTTAGAGATAGATATAGATAGATAGATAGATAGATAGATAGATAGATAGATAGATAAATAGATAGATAGATAGATAGCTGATAAAAGAAAAAAAAGAAAGAAAGAAATGGCAAATGTACCAAAATGTTAAAATTGGTTGATCTGGGTATCTGGGGGAATGCAGGTGGCTACAGATATGCTGGAGTTCTCTGTATGGGGTTTGTATTATTTTTGTAACTGTCTAATAAGCTTGAAACTATTTTGAAACAAAAAGTTATATATATTAAAAAAAAAAGATGATTCTGTATCAGACACTGCAATGGTGGATTTAAAACTTACCACCACAGGGCCTAGAGGGAAACGGTCAGAGCAGCTGGGCCTCAAGTGGGTGCGTCACGCAGGACCCGGGGCAGGTGGCCGGAGAGCCTTCCCACCCCGCAGCCCCAGGGATCAGGGAAGGGAGGGAAGGAGAGGGATCTGGAAGCTCCTCTAACGCCACAGGCAAGAGAGAATGAAGTCCTGGGCCAGGAGGACAATCTCGAGTTGAAGAAAAAAGGGCATAAAGTTTCAGTGGCTGAGAGATCCCAAATGGAGTCGAGAGGTCACTCTGGTGGACATTCTTATGCACTATACAGATAACACCTCTTAGGTTTTAATGTATTGCAATGGCTAGAAGTAAATACCTGAAACTACCAAACTCCAACCCAGCAGTCTGGACTCCTGAAGACGATTATATAATAATGTAGATTACAAGGGGTGATAGTGTGATTGTGAAAACCTTGTGGATC
>PVKY010005110.1:0-18014 GCA_004027775.1 Bradypus variegatus
GCAAATTATGTCATTTGGCTCTGGGAACGCAGGAGCTGCTGTGGGCACCAGCCCTCCGCATCTGCAGAGCGCCCCCTCATGGTTGGCACCTGGCCCTGCAGGACCGTGGGAACCGCCCCGCGCCGCGGGGTTTCAGTCTTTCCGCTGCATGCACAGTCCGGACGCAGCCACAGGTCCACCGGTCAAACCCGCAGACTCGCGCGGAGACAGGAGCACAGCCTCATCTCTCGGCCAGGCTGGCCAGGATCCCAATGAGATTGTCCAGCCCCAGCAAATAGCCGTCCTCGCGGTTACCCTCCTCCCAGGGCTGCCGGTGGTCCAAGGTCTTGCCGTCGGGGAGGGGCGTGGTCTTGCCGAAGTCGATGAGCCACACGCCGGCGCGATGGCAGTGATCGTGCACGAAGAGGAGGGAGCTGCCGATCACCTGCCCGGCTCTACATGGTCAGGCCCGCGGCCCTTTTCCGGAGAAGTCTCCCACCCGATTCCGCTCTAACCCTCACAGACCACAGACCCGACCCCTGAGCCTACCGGCCTCTTACCTCGTGCTTCCTAAAGAACTCGGAGACCTCCAGGGTGTCCCGGATCTGTTGCAGGCGGTTCAGATACCTCCTCTGGAGAGGGCAAGATAGGAGAGGACGTCAAATTAAATAAACACTGAGCCCCTGCTAACAGGGGCCAGGATGCATTCTTGGCTTGGCAAATACTGTGTTAAGGAAGCCTCGGGCCCCCCCACACACAGTGCGCAGGAAGAGAAGGGATTTAAAGCAATTACAACACGGTGTAATAAATACTACTTCGATGGGAACACATAGGCGAGGGCACTAGATCAGATGACCTGGGGGCACCCTAGATTTCAGGCTTCCCCACACCCCAGAGTTCTGAGATGCAGCGCTCACCAGCACTTCCGCATCCCCTTGCACAAACTCCTCCAAGACGCGAATCACCTGCTCCCGGCTTCGCGTAGTCTTGAAGTCGGTGCTGCAAGAGCCGTCAGCTTTCTGAAGGAGGTGGGACACAAGTGTCAGGGGGCCCGTATCCACCCTAGGGGAGAGGATCAGGCTACGGCAGAAATACCTCCGGTACTGGCTACCGGGAACAGCTAGATGGCCGCCAGAGGGCGCCTCTTCGGGGTGGGTCGGATCAGGGGCGTGCCTTACGGAGGGGCTGGGCGGAGAAAGGGCAAAGAGACGTGGGCCTGGCCCACCTTGATGCCCTCGATGCGGAAGCCGAGCGTGGTGCTGGAACTGATGCCCTCCCGCCACTGCATGTAGCGCGGCTTGGTGACCGCGCGCTGGGCGTGCTCCTCCTCGGTGGGCGCCGTTGGGTCTACCGCCAGCATCTTCTTGTACATGTCCTTCCGTAGCTTGGGCCGCTCACGGGCTTTGGTCAGTTCCTCCTCCAGGTAAGTCCTGGAGGGGCGCAGGCGGCGGCGGGGCGTGAGGGGGCGCACACTCGGACCCCACCGAGCGTTCTCCGGGAGACCCCGGACCCGGCGAGGCTCGCGTACCTGACGCCCATCTTGCAGTCGAGCACGCAGGGTCCGTCGAAGCCGTCGAGCAGGTCCTGCAACTGCAGGTAACTTTCGCCGTCGCGCTCCACCACGCCGTGGAAGGCAGGCACGCAGCCGCGCAGAGCGTCCGCCATCAGCCGCGCCAGGCAGGAGCGCTCTGGCTCCGAGCTGCGCTTCAGGATCAACCCGTTGGTGCCCGCCGCCTTGAAACTTCCTGCGGACCCGCACCCATTAGCGCAACCCAGCCCACTCCTGTCCCGGGCATCCCACCACCCCATCCGCCTCAGTGCTCACCCGTGTGCCCCGCCAGCTGCACCCAAGCATAGCGCTTCTTGAAAGGGCTCATGACGGGCAGATTCACCATGGTCCGGATCTTCTGCCAGTGACTTTTCTGAAAGCGACACGGGGCTGGTCTGCAAGTTGGCGTTTTAGCCACCAGTAAGCCTTCCCAGCTCTAGAACGGAGCCTCGCCCCGCCCCCGGCGGCCCACCGGAAGCAGCTAGGTTGGCAGGATTCATTCATTCACTCAAAGAAAGTTTATTGTGCGTCTGTGTGGCTGGCACTAAGGAAGAGAGATGACAGATATCCAGCTGTTGGGAATGTGCTGGAAACAGCTCTGGAGCTAGCATCAGATGCCTCAGGTGTGCACCCCAGTTCTGCGACTCAAAAGCTGCACAGGCAGATTCCTGAATTGCTCAGTCGAGGTTGTTGAACCTCTGTGAGCATCAGAATCATCTGATGGTCACCTTGTTTAAAAAATGCAGATTCTCAGGTCTAGCCAAGGGAGACTCTGAGTAGGTCTGGGGTGGGGCCAAAAATGTGCATTTCTACCAATGCCTCAGAAAATTCTGGGGCTAAGGGGGGTCCCAGATCACACTGAGAAGTCTCTGAGCATCACTTTCTTCATCTGTGAAATGGGGAAATAACCACCCTCAGTGGGTTGTTGTGAGTAGTAAGTGAGGCTTGAGTGTGCTAGGCACTCCCCTGGCCCAGCCTCCCCATTCCTTGGCATGAAGCAGAAGGTGGACAAATCTGGCAAACTGATTCATTCACATGGGACAACAAACATGGGGGAAAAAAAAAACTTTCAAAAGCCCAGGTTGGTAGGCCAGCTCCGTAGGGCCTGGAGAAAGAATGGCTTAGGGTTCCCCTGTTTTCTCCGGATGTCAGGAACTCCCAGACAGTTGGCAAGGCCCAGTGCACCCTTGCTTCTGATCTGGATCCAAAATCCTGAGCCAGGAAAATGGCTGTCAAGCTGAGTGCCTATCATTTTGGACAGAGCTGAGAGGGTAATATAGACTTTGGTGTACCCCTGGCCTCATGACATTGCCCCTGGCCTCCACCCTATCCTGAGAGCATTGCATAATCTGGATCTTTCCTTTTCCCACCCAAAACTAATCCTGTGTCCACATCTCTGAAGTGCACAGGTTTGTTCACCTAAACTGTGTATCTGCTGCTTCCTCCCAGAGGTAACTTGCCTTTTAGAGAGGTTACAGTGTACTCCCACAGAACTGGGACCCAGGAATCCATCTCCCTGACAAGAAGGAGTTCTAAGAGGGAGGAAACTGGGGAGGTGGCCTAAGTAGGGGTAGGCTGCTGAACATAAAGCTCCTTCCCATGGGATGGAGATGGGGGGTTAGCGACAAAGCACTGGATGGGGAGTCAGGAGTTGGTTCCAGGCCTGGTTCTGTCACTTTCTAGATGAGTGAACGCAAGAAAGTAGCATCATGTGTGTGGGCCTGTTTCCCCTGAGAGGACATAGCTGCTGCCATAACACAAGCCCCCATTTACTGACTGCCTACCACATGCCAGCCACTTTCTCATACTCCACCATGCAGCATTGCTCCTGCTTTCCTACTGAAGTCCCTACATGGTATAGTAGGGTGTGATCACGTGTCCAATTCTCAAGGATCTGGGGGTGTAGCCAGAAGCAGCCCACCAGAAGCATGACATCTCTTTCAAAACTCCTTTTTAAAATCTTTAAATACATACAGGGTTTGCATTCTGCTGCATAATAAATCCAAGTTTTATTATAAAACTCCCCCACCTCCAAATCCCCAAGTAAAATTCCAGGAAGATGTTTGTGCCATGTGTATTCAGGGACACCATCCATCCTCTATCCCTCCTACACTCGGTTTGAGAATCATAGTGATGATGTGCACGTGCCCAGCAAGTGCATGAGGTGATATTATTATTCCTGTTTTACAGAAGGTAATCAAGGTCTCAGAGGAGTTAAGGAGCCCAAGCCCACCAGGCTCCAAGGTCCATGCTACTATCCTGCCTCCCTTTAGGGGTCACGTTGGACACCTCAAGAAAAAAAGCATTGCGCAAAGTGAATTGATTTGCGGCAGTAAGATGGTGTGAGTGTTTTGATCTCTGGGGAAACACTGAGATCTGCCCAGGGACCCCTCTCTATTGGCTGGACTCCTTTGCCTTTATCAAAAGGAATGGGTTTAATGGTGGGGCTTCAGGCAGCATGAGGGGCCTACTGGCAGAATTTGGGGGACAGGGACCAGAATGATCTTGGTCAGAGGATAAATCTATTTCTGTGGTCACCCCACTGAAAGAGAGCTCCAGACCTGGGTTAGATGGAGTAGGGGATCTGTAGAGTCCTTCTTTCTGGGATCATGTAGGAGCAGTGAGTGGAGCTGGAAGGTAGATGATGGGCCTGGTAGAAAAGGATTTGATGTGATATCTGAAGACCTGCGCTACTGCCACTTGCTGGATGTGTGATAACACAATGTGGGCTTGCTTCCAAGCTGAGGTAAAATGGGGCCATCACCTACCTTACCCACCCTAGTTTCATGAGGATCCTATGAGCCAAGAGCAGCAGATTCTAGCTGTGCATGTCACAAAGGGCTTTCATGCCTGTTATCTCACCCAAGCCCTCCCAGCCACCTCTTGAGGTTGATATGACAGAAATTAGCTCCACTGCCAGTAATAGATATGACTAAACCTGGGGAGTTAAGACAAGTGTTGTGGAACTTAATGCCATCTTCCAGCTTAGAAAGCTACCTCCCTTAGGGAACATAATGCTTATCAAAATGTATGTATCCAAAAAGGCTCCTGGAGAATCTTTTTTTTTTTTATGGGTGTAGGTTTTGGCACATGAACAACAGCAGGGAAAATATTGTTGAGCAGGTGAGGCTTTTATTGTATGAATATCAGAAAGCAGATTTATTGTGTTACAGTGTGAAATCTAGCTGCAAAAGGGGCCAAAGCCCCATCCTCTGGCCCAGTCTACCCTCTTTCGAAGTGCCCTCCCTGGTACTTGCAGCCAGAAGCCACCTGGACATCTTGGGGCAAAAGCCAGGGGAGTTGACTGTGTGACAGAGTCTTTAATAAAGTCACAGGAGGACACTCTGGTAAATATTTGCTCTGAGCGCTGGACAAGGGGCACCTCTCCTTGGGCAGGGCTTGGCTAGACCCATAGCCTCAGACCCTGCTTTATCTAAGCTCCATTTCCAAGCCCTAAGGACTCATGCTCCTCAAATCTCACCAGGTACTCAGCATATCTCCTGCCAGGACAGAACCTTTTATATTGGCTTTGGTACTCAGTCCCAATCTTCCTGACCTCTACTCCCTGCCTTCAGACAAACAGCCTCTGGCTGAAGCACTTTACCAGCCCAGCCCCCTCCCCATGTTCCAATTGCCCTATCAAAGCAAGCACTCCCTGTGGTGGTGGAGGTGGAGGAGAGCAATCAGTTTAAATTTATAAAATGATTTGCACTAAGGTATAAGTGACCCACGACTTCACCTTCCCTGGGGCATTTGCTTTTTAAAAAGGAAGTCTGTTAACCTAAATTCTGCTCTATAATTAGTGAAAGTGATGTGTGGGAGTTCTGAGTCCAGGACAAGATGGCATCCAGGTCTCCTTACCTATCCTGGAACACTGAGGAAGGAGAACAGGATGAACAGGTGCCAAATGTTCCCTTCCTCTGTTTAGAGCAACACCCCCAAATTGTTTTGGGAGGCAGGCAAGGCCTAAGAATACAGTCATAGCCTTGGGGTAAACTGCCACGTCTTCTCCTGGCCTGCCTAGTTCTTCCTTCCCGCAACTTTTGCATTTTCCAGAGGAAAGGTCCTGGAGGGTGGCTGCCCTGTTCCAACTCTAACTCTCCTTGGGGGAGCCCAGCTTCAGGCTCGGGGCAGGCTGTGATGAGCTTCTAGGAGAAGGGGAAGGATGCATGCTGGGTAGAGACAGGCAGAACCTTCCCAGGCCTCGGTCTGCTCAAGGTTATTGCTGTTACCCAGTTCAGGGGCCCACAAACTGGGAACCCCGAGAGTGCTGCCTCTCCTAGATGCATCCTTCACTGTCAGCCGATTCCTCTTCCTGCCTGGGGAAGCCCTATACTGGCAGCCTGGGCCAGCGCGAGGCAAAGTCCGCGCTGGGCCCTTCCCCGCGGCCACAGGCAGCCTCTGTCAACAGCCCTTGGCTTATCTGCCGCCTCCGTGGCTGTTTGCATTCGGGGAGGCCCCGGCGGGCCGGGGGTTGGGAAGGCCTGGGAGACGCAGCCTTGGAGCTGGAAGGGCCCTCAGCGGCCATCTGCTGCAGCTCCTGGACGCTCCGTGGGGAGGCGAGGCCGAGGGCCAGAGGGGCCGGCCAAAGACGTCCAGGGTACACTTGCAGCTAGTTCCCCCGCCTGGGAGTCTTAACCGCATCCCGGGCTGCTTGGTCCACACTGTACGGAGGCTTGGGCCACGGCCTCCTCCTCACACGACCTGGCTGCAGTTCCTCCTCCAGGCTCTCGTTTCCCGAGCACTCCAGAGGGCGTTAGAGGCAAGTGGGGGCTGTCCGCGCCCCTACTCGTTGTGCCGTTTCTCCTGGCCCCTCCTCTCAGCTGTCAGAGATTTGAGCGGCAGGCAGCCGCCCCAGAACTACTGCTCACGGATTTTGGACAAGGGGTTTTGCCCCACATTCCACTACCTTGGAAATCCCTAGGCGGCATCCGCCCCCCTACATGACTTAGGAACCATCCAAGATCAGGGATCCCCCCACCCGCCGGGGAAGAAGACCGTCGCTGCAGGCTCGCGACTGAACTCCCACGCCCTACACTTGCGGGGAAAGGGGGAAAGGTTCCTGCTCTGTGAGACTTTTTCCTTTTTCCTTTTGTGTCATTTACAAACCTCTCTGCCCTCTGGGTAATGTAAGTCTCAGGGGGCAACTGAGTCATTCCAAGTCATTCCAGTATCTCCCCAGCCTGGCCTAATCCGAGTGTGCGGTGGAGCGCAAGTACAGCAGGCCCAGGCCGCGCCCAGCGCCCTCTCGTCAGCGTCCAGGCAACCCTGGGGCGCGTCAGAGGCTCCCAAGGTCCAGTCACCCGAACCTAGCCTTCTGGGCACGCTGGAGTCACCGGCCACCGGGGCGCCCGTGCCTCTCCCTCCGCTGGGAGAATACTTGCGTAACATGGATCTGGAGTAACTCCTTCCACTGATCACCGGCAGTTAAAGTATTTGGCTTTGGCTAAAATGAGGGGGACGAGAGGCTGTCCGGGGAGCAGTACACTCCTACAAGGCCAGCGCCGGGAATGACTTCCCCGCACCCCAGCCCCGGGTTATCCCAGGGTCAAACCCAGCCCGGGAACACTGAGGCTACTGGAGAGGGAGACCAGCAGGCTGCTCCCACCCTTTTCAGCCTTAGTTTACCTTCTCCCAGGCCATGATTGGGAACAATGAGTCCGGGGAGCGTACAGGGTGGGCTAGCGTTCCACTCCCTGCTACGGCTCCCAGCCCTGCGCCCCTCCTTTCCTTGCGTCCACGCCTCGCGCGGGCGCCGGGAGCAGACGGCGGAGGCTCGGGAGCAGCCTGGAGCGCCGCTCCACTCCCACTCAGGGGAGGGAAACCGTGGCAACGGCGGGGGTGGGGCCGCGGCGCCCGAGAGGAGGCAGGGAGAGAGAGAGTCGTTCGTTCACTCCTCTCTCCTAGAGGGTTCGCCGGGCAAGGCCAAGCCCCTCCGATCCCTCCAGCCCCACCTCGCAGCCAGCAAGGCACCTTCCCCACTCCCACGGCGCCCAGTTCTCGCGGCGGATCGCGAACTCGTCCTCACCCTCGTCCGTAGGCGCCCCTGGACCCGGGCCACGACCCACTGCGAAGCCGGGGTGAAAACTGCCAAGGCGAGAGGTTCACCTGACCCCTCCCTCCAATCCCCACTCTCCCCCTAAACAGTGAGAATCAGCCCTCGGCTGGGGGCGCTTAGGGCTGGAGTCTGTCCTCAGAGCGCTCAAACAGGGGTCCTCGGCGCGCAGCCCCGGCCCTCCGTGCTGGCCCCGCGCCCGCGAACGGTACCTGACCCGAGTCCTCTCCCGCTTCCAGCTGCACGTTGCCGCGGCTCCGGCTCTCGCTGTCGCTCAGCAGATCGTCCTCCGAGTCCTCGGGCAGCGACGAGGACCCAGTGGAGGAAAGCGACGAGGTGGAGAGGCGGCGCGGCTGCTGTAGGTGCGACGAGCCCACGGCCGGGAGCCAGCCGCCCTCTGGCTCGGGCGGCCCGGGACTGGCCAGGGGCACGTCCGGCTCCTCGGATGTCACAGTCAGCTGCGGGATCACCGGGGCCGGGGAAGCCCGCGGAAGCCCGTTGGGGACCTGCCCCCCACGCCGCTTGGCCCCGCGGGCCCGGGGCTCTCCTGCAGCGGCTGCGGCCGCGACCGCCGCGCAGCGCGCCTCGAAAAGCAGGCGCAGCTCCCCGACACTCCGGCGCGGGGCCCGCTCTAGCCCGGGACTGCAGGGACCCGCGCCCCCCGGCCGCGCCATGCCCGTCGGGCCCCCGGGCAGGGTCATTTCCCGGGACAGGCGCCGCAGCCGAGCCCACCTGCCCGCGGCGCGGCGGGGACTGGAGACGCTCGGCGCCCCCGGCTCGAGACTGCCCCGGGGCGGAGTCTGCGCCGCCGCTTGCCTCAGCCCCGCCTCGGCCGCGCCCCCCGCCCACTCCTTTCACTTTCTGAGAAAGCGCGGGCTTCCCCGGGCCCTTGTCCGGCAGGAAGATGTGCCCGCGGCTTCCCGGAGGGGTCGGGAAGCCCAACTGTACGGGACACGAAATCAAGCCTGGCCCTCGCGGCCTCTCGCAGCCGGTCCTGTAGGAGGTGGGAACGCCGCTCCGCCCCCGGGCATTACTGCCTTTCTTGGCTTCGGGGCTGGGAAGGATTCCTCCAGACGGGTCCAGGGGCCCTGACCTTGCAGGATGGAGCTGGTCCCGCTCCTTGCTTCTTCACTCTGTCCCTCGGACTGCTTTCCGCATTCCATCCATCCCGGGCCAAGGCTTCCAAGTCTCCGGGGCTTTTCTCCAGCCGGGGCGCCTCCAGCACAGAGTTCAAGGCCATCGGCCTCCCCAAGAAGCCCCACCCTGGGGCGTGCACATAAGTGGGGACTCTGTCCGGGATCGAGCTGAGGCTGCTCCCCCGAAGCTCCCGCTTCAGGGAAGGCAGAGAACAAGGTCGGGGGCCGGTCCTGGATCTCAACACGTGTATCACCAGAGAAGTCCTGAGCAGCATCTGCCTCTTTCTATTCAGAGCTGGGGCTTGGAGTCTGCTGTATGGCTTTAGGCAAGTGGTTTCACCTCTCTGAACTGCTGATTTTCCTTCACAAAGTTGCTCTGAGAATAAAATGAGATGAAAGATATGACATCTCTTTAAAACCTTAGGGTGGTTTGTATACATTTTTTTTGTGAAATTTAACATATATACAGAACAGTGATAACTTTGAAAGTATGATTTAACAAGTAGTTAGAGAGCAAATTTCAAAGACTGTTATGGGTTACAGTTCCACAATTTCAGTTATTTCCTTCTTGCTATTCTAATACCCTAGCATCTATCTATCTATTCAGTATTTGTAATCCTTTGTTAAATCTCATCTTGTCTGTTGCTATACCTTCCTCTCATTTAATCACTTTCCCGATCTTCTGGGATAAGTGGGCAGTGACCATCCTAACTTGTTTATATTAAAAAGGGGTGTTGACATTAAGAGGAAGGGCACTGCATCTGGTTGATGTTCTTGGAGAGGCTGTTGCCTCTGGGTTTCAGGACTTGTCTGGCGTAAGGAACACTCTGGTGGATTTAAGTTTCTGAAAAATAAACTCAATGAGTGAAACTTTTATACAGACTCAAATAGGGACCTAGGTATTTTGGGACTGCTGTGCCTGTGGTAGAAAGAGCCAGTCTCAGGTCCACCACACTCCAGATGTGGTTTGGGGCAGTTCCTTCACCCCTCTACATCCATTTCCTTTCTTGTAAATTTAGGAAGACCCCATTTTCCTACCTGACCCATAGAACTGTGGCTCTGGAACTGGCATGAGAGCACGGATGTTTTTGAAAGTGTTTCAGACACTGCCAACTGCTCCTCAGTGTCGTCACTGTGGTGGGTCATTGGCCACTTCACACGTTGGTGGCCAGCTGGGCTGCCAGGCTGCTTTGAGCAGAGGCCAGTATTTCACTTCACGTCTTCCCCCAAATGCCAGGGACCCTTGGAGGCCCTGAGGGGAGAGTGCTCTCAGAAAGGTTGTCTCGGATCCCAGGAGGAAATATTCCTTCCCTTATCTCTCCCTTCAGGATTCAACGGTGCCTAGTTGGAAAGAAAAGGGAAGTACAGAGGGAAAGTGGAAACCTTCAGCAAAGCAGAAAAAAGACTTGACAAAATCAGAGTAGAAGCAAGGTGGGTGGTTTATGAGGGAATAGAGGAGTTAGAGAAAGAAGGAAATACAGGAGTTTGAACATTTGACTCTTTGAAGAACCAGGGAAATCACATATGCACTGTTTCTGGGGGCACAGAGGTCTTCTGTGGAAGAGCCCGGGTGTTTGTGTGAGGTATTTACTATGGTGCTTGAGGGCCCAGGAATACTCATGTCTCCTGCACTCCCTTCCCTCCCTCCTTCAGAGTCATGGGGGCTGGGAGTGCTGGGGGCAAACCCAGTAGGGACTATCAGAAGTGGAAATACAGGAAAGGAAATGAGACAGAACATGTGCTGCGCACCTGGGTACCAGGTGATCTGTGGTGATGCTGGAGTCACAAATAGGCTGGACACTGGGTCCATGTCCTAGCTGCCAACAGAATAGCCAGGAACAAGTCATTTTCTTTTAACAGACACTTGCCAAAGTTAAGACTTGGCTCCACTTGGGTCGTCCAAATGAGCAACCAAAGAGCTCTTTGCCAGACCTGACCAGGATCCCTAACCAGAAAGGTACCACACATGCCCCCCTCAGTAGAAAGGTAAGGGTAAACATGGGAATGTGTATGAAAATGAGAGCTAATCCCATAGGCTTTCAGAGCAGGAAGGGGCCTTAGATACATCCAGTCCTCCTCATTCACATTACAGAAGTAACAAAGGAATTAAATGACTCAACTGTGGA
This sequence comes from Bradypus variegatus, assembly GCA_004027775.1. Taxonomy (NCBI): domain Eukaryota; kingdom Metazoa; phylum Chordata; class Mammalia; order Pilosa; family Bradypodidae; genus Bradypus; species Bradypus variegatus. The sequence continues at coordinate 10,846 of PVKY010005110.1, forward strand.
GGTTAGGGCACTTGCACAAGGCCACACAGCTAGTTGATGGAAATGCCAGGTGTCTCTGGATCCCCTGACTTCTATTGCTATGCTATGCTCAATTTCTTTCATTAACTAAATTAAACTAGTTTAGTCTCTACTTTTAATGAAGGCAAAGTCTGCCTTTGGCTACCATGGGCAGAAAATATAGTGCTACATATTGGGGCAGGGCCTGGAGGCCCCAGTATAGCTGTGGGACAAGGTCAAGAGGCTCTCATGTCCTATAAATTGAGCCAGGAATGACCTTTGAAACCCTGAAACATCTGTCCTTTTGTGCCTCAGTTTCCCCAGTCCTTGAAGCAGTGAGTAGAAGAGATGTGGAGAAAGCCAGACTGACCAGTATGTAGGTGGAGGGAACATCCTCTTAAGCGCTGTAAAAAATGGGGAAACTGGGGCACAGAAGCATGTTTCAAAGTTTTGATGGTCATTCAGTGGTTGTTCTGAGACTAGGCTGGGAGAATGCCTTGTGCACAGGGTCAGCTACCATGTCCGAGGAGAGAACCTAGCTTCCTTCTTTTTGTGGCAGCTCAGTTCAGCGATTCTCCTGCATGCCAGAGACCCTCTCCCTGGAGTGCCTGAGCCCTCACCCTTCTCCATGGCCTTGGGAGTTTCTCAGGCTTGCGGACTGCATCCCTCCTGGGGAGTAGCAATCCTGGGGCACAAGAGCTGGGAAAGCAAAGGGCCTGGGAAGTGGGATGTGCCAGGTGAGGGCTTTCTGGATGCCTGGTTTCATTCCCCAGCCTGTCTCATTTAACTCTGCTCCTGCTCTTCCCCACCCCAGGGCAGCACCCAGGTCAAGGGCAGGAGTAAGGTCACTGCTCACCATCCCCTGTGGGACACAATGCCAGCTTCTTCTTTCCAAGACCCATGAGCAGGGCCTTGCACTTGGGGGAGGGAAAAGGGGGTACAGCTTTGACCTTTGCTCCTGAATGGGGTGCCTGTTGCTTTGAGGGAAAGTGGAGCCTCTGTGTGGTCTGCGCCTGTGTGTAAGATGGTGACAGGGTGGGTGATGGTCAGCAGATAGTGCAGATAGAGACCAGATAGTGCAGAGCTCCTTCTAGTCAGCAACTCCCAGACATGCTCTGTGGAGTTTGGTGTCCTCCAAGGTACTTTCCAACCCCAAGATTCCTATATTTTATGAGAATACCTGTGATTCATTCATTCCTTTGTTCATTCATTCACAAAGCAAGTTTCTGTTGAGCAACTGCTATGAAATTAGGCCTTGGGTTAGGTGATAAGGATACAGGAATGAGTGGCTCCCCTTACTGGGAGGAGTGGTGTGCCATTTTGCATTGTCTTATGGAAGAATGAATTCAGCCAGCCCAAGGAATCAACAAGAAAATGACCCTGGGATGCTAAATGCCTACATTTACTGTGTCCAAGGAACTGTCAGCAAGGCCCTGAGAATCTTGGTCTTTCAGCTGCTTCATTCATCTAGAGCATTCCCCAACCCTCCTGCTCTAACCAGGGCATACCAGAAAGATGCTGGAGATCTGGCTGGAGCCAGGGCCTGATGGAAACTGGAGGATGGGAAAGAACTGGAGGCCTCCTTTGTCCTGGGATGAGGAGTGAGTGGCTGTCCTCACCTGACAGTTGGGCTCTCAGACCCAACATCAGACCCTTTCCCTTGCCTTGGGGTTTCTCTACCTCCAAGCAGCCTTCTCCCGTACTGGATTTAGTGGGAATATGCTCGGATGGGTGCTAGGATCGTTCACAGGGCTTGGGATCTAGCAGCAGCTGGTGACCCTCCACCATCTGAGTCACTCTTGTCTCAAACGAACAAAATGTGTCACCACGCTTGTGTCTGCGCAGTAAAAACATTCTCTCCTGACATACTTCAGAAACAAGGTTTCCCATGCCCCTCAGGAGCCTGTGTTTCTGTGGTTATCCCTCCCCCTCTCTTCAGGAACTCAGAACCCTGCAGAATCTGGGGATAAAGCCATTCCCAGTGGCGCTGTGGAGGCGGAGGGGTCGGTAAGGTCTGAAGTCAGGGATGCGGCGGTCCGTGTCGAGGCTACTGGCTTAAGAACACCTGGGGTTCAGTCGCCGCACTCCGACCCGCCCCCACCCCACCCCCAAACCTCCCGGCATCTTGCAGCCCAATGTGGTGGGAGCAGCTCCGAATTCCGTGATCTCAGTGCTTGCCAGTGTGACCTCCGCCCTCGGGTGAGCGGCGACCGAGCCACAGAGCATCCGGTGGCGGAGCGGAACCAGGAGCCATCGGGAGGCTCGGGATCAGGGAAGCTAGTGACCAACTCATATCACAGGCCAGGAGCACGCCGGAAAGCCGAGGTCCCTACTCCCAAATCCGGCCAGGCGGCGGGGCGCGCGCCCTGACGGCGTCCACCCGGGTAGCCAAGCGCGCGCGCGCGCGCACGTGCCGGCGGCTGGGCCGGTTCCCGGGCGGGGCTGCAGCCCACGTGGCCGGGAGCTCAGATCCCGGCCCAAGGCCGCCGGTTCAGGCCTGCGCGCGCGGAGGCTGAGGCCGTTCGCCGGTCGGAGCCCGTCCGGACCTCGGTAGCCCAGCCTCGGGCCGCGTCCCTCTGCCATAGCGTTTCTCGCTGCCTTAGGCCGATCCCACAGCGTTAAGCTTCGGCTGCTGGCGGTGTCCGCGCGGCCAGGTCTCTTTCCAGGGTGTGCCGCGAGGTGCGCGATCTGGGGACAGGAAAACACAGGCGAGGCGGGGGCGAATGCTCCAGAACGCTGCGGGCCTGGAGGGGAGTCCTGCCTTTCCTCCACCACATTTATGGGGCACTAACTAAATGTCCGGTGGGGTTGGGGGCTTGAGATACCGACGGAGATGCCACCGACACCTCAAATAGCTTCCAGGTGTGGGGTGAAGGCTCACAAAAGATACAGTGTTCTTAGTGCCGAGCTAGGGGAAGTCGGCGGGAGAGCGCCCAAACTGGACAGGGAAGGGGTGATCAGGGAAGGCTTCCCGGAGGAGGTGACCTTTTGGCTGCGCTCTGAATGGTGAGTAGTAGTAGTTCGCCAGGGAAATTCGATGGAGAGTGTGTGTGCAGTCTCTGCAAGCACTTAGCAAAGCAGTGCCATTGACTGCTTAAATGAAAAAAAAATCTGATATTTTAAGAAGGTATGGAGATAGCATGAGAAGCATCAGAACTTTGTTGGACTTTTTTATATTCATTTTTTCGGTCTGATACTGGTTTTGAATTTCAATTATGCTTGGTGGCGGTAGTGGGGAGGTCAGGCCTCACGCACAATCTTTCTAGGCCGATTGTAACAGCGGCTCGGTGGCAGTCTTCCGAGCTGCTGAGGCCTCGGAGTTGGACGACGCTTTCAGGGGACGGTGAGGAAAGAATTGCAGCGGCGAGACAGGGCTGAAGGGCTGTCTGCCTTCTTTGGATGGTTCTCCAGGTCAGCCGCAGCGTCCACCTGGAGGCGAATTTTCTTGGCTGGGAGTAGGGACTGCCAAGAATCCGGCGGCTGAAAGACCCAACCTCTGGCCGTGCCTTCTGCCCCCACCGTCCCAAACCCTGGGGGGATGGAGGACGGGCCGCTCTGCCCCGACATTCTCCCCACTGGAGCGCAGTGGCCTGTGCTCTCATAACAACAGCATTTATTGGATTCCTACTGGGGGAACAGGCACACTTAACTATGAGGTTATGCAATTTTTAAAATGGGGAACTTGTGGCTAAGAAGAGTTGACTAGCTCAGCACTAGGTAGTGAGTGGCAGAGCTGGGATAGGAAACCTGCACAGAGTATCGGTGCCTTGTGGCTCTTCGATTTCCCTCAGGTCTGGAATGGTCTGCCTAGGCTCGGTCGGGAAGCCCTAAAGAGCCCATGTTCCAGTGTGGCTGAGCCCCTATCCCAGACCAAGAACCCCACCCCCCCAGGCTCTGTTCTGTGGGCACTGTCCAGAGTCAGGCTGTTGTTCTGCCTCTCCTTAGCAACGCCATTCCCTCCAGCCCGAGTATCCCAGCCCCCACCAATAAAGGGGTTCCATGGACTCTTTGGTGGGTGAAACAAGGCAAAGTCAGAGCTGTGGGACTGATGGCTGTCCTGCCTGGAGATCGGCTGGACCACCCACTGCCCAGGGTCACCCAAAGAACAGTCTCCTGGGAAGATGAAGCTTAGCACCACATGCCTTTTCCTCCGCACCCCTCCAGCCCGTGGTGGTCAGCAGAGCTAATCTCTGGCTCCCAGGTGCTAGGCAGCAAGTGGCTGCTCCACAGCTCCTGGATTCTGGGAGATAAGTGGGGTTAGCTGTCCTCTGTTCAGGGTCCCAGCTCTCTAAGGCCTGCAGGGCCCACTGCTCCTAACAGCCAGATAGTGGTAATGACACGGAATTGGAGAAAACCTCATCAGATCTGTCAAGATCAGAGGCAGACACTGATTTTTAGCAGTTACTTCCCACCTTCCCATCTCTAACGCGGTAGAAGATCCAGGATCTTCTTTTCTAGGTAAAATATGGTCAGAAGGTTTGAAACAGCATCCGGCACTGTGGGAGAAAAGGAGGATCCTTACAAATCTCCACAGTTGGGGGGCATTAGGGAAGGATATCAATACTTCCTCCATAGCCACATTCACAACTCCTGGGTCTCCAGTTCACACCTATGGTAGGCAGAAAACAGGGCAAAGGAACTGCACTTAGGCCAGCTGAAAACTGGGAGGGCCAGACTCACTAGGGTTAGACAGTGTGTTAGGGACCTTCTTAGCTCTGAGAGTGACTTCTGGGAACCAAGCTTCTGTAGGACTGAAAACAGCTACTTGCACTTTGGGGGGTGGGGGTGGGGCTGGGTAGACCTAAGATAAGGGGAAGACTTTGTAAAGGAACAAGGAACAAGAGAGAGGCGCTCCTGGACTTTCAAAACATGGCTCCGGGAGTTGTCACTCAGGATACAATTCTTGAACTAAATCTGATCCCTTTGTTAAAACAGGACATAAAGTTTATTTACAAATATCTGTACAGTTTGAGTGATGTCAGGACTTCACAGAAAAGAAGAAAACAAAAGCATTCTTTTTGAAGGGAAGTTGTAGGCAGCGACTTTCCCTGCACCTGTCAGAAGGAAGCAAGACAGACAGACCTATACATCATGAGCTAGGCATATGGACTTGGCCTTTTCACTTCTTGGAAGGAACTGAAAAATGTTTAAAATGGCCTTAGGTGCCGCATCCTGCAATGCTGAAACCTCACTGGGGGGATGGCGGTGGGGTGGGGGTTACTGCAGCAATTCCCCAGCACTAGAAATACTGTGAACAGTGAAGAAGGCCCAGCTGGTGGGACAAAGCCAATGTCTTATGCCTGGTCAGGATCTTGGTTCAGAGGCCCTGCCTCAGCTGAGCCTGGAGACAAGTCCTCAGTCTTGATCCCAATCACTCAGGTGACAAGAAGTTACCTTTCAGTCTTCTTTGGTTGGCTTTTTTCCCAGCTCTGTGCTTTGGTGTTGCAGAATGAATGTTACAGCAAATGCATGTGGGGAGGTAGTGGCAAAGTGGCTACAGTGTGATGCAGTTTTAATAAAAATTTTATTACACAGCCATAATGTAATCAACACTTCTCCAAATCCAAATGATACTAAATACAGATCTACATGGTGGGTCAGAATGACTCCAGCAAATTTATATATGGATTCTATAATTTCAGGTCTTTTAAAACCAGAAGGAAAGAAAAAAAATCCAAGTTCATTGTGATAGAAGCAGTCCCAGCAGTCTCCAGGACTGTGCTGGAGTCCAGGTAATGTTTAACAGTCTGTGATTCCACATTTACACAATAGTCTATAAAGAGTTTTGGTCAATGGACTATTCAAGTAAATATGATTTTAGTAAGTCCATCACCACTCCTCTGCCCAACTGAACTGTGTCACAGCTACCATTTAGCTGTGACACAGTCGTATTTGTCAATTTTACACAGTCACAATATTTCTTTAAAACCATCCATTGCTGCTTTTTTCTAAAATAAAAAAATGTAAACTAAGTTAAAGCAACACTGAGGCTCTACTAAATCCAGAAGAGTTACCAAGTTCATTTTTATGTTTAAATACAACTTAACTCCGTGATTCCCCATCACCCCTCTTCATTATATGAAAGTAGGATGAAGTCTAAAACAGAACTTCTAGATTCCTCTCCTTGTGTGAATCAGCGGCTCTCAGCTGTTTCTTTAGCTTAGTTCTTGGTATATATATTCAGCTGTACTTTGTTCTGAAAAGATTTGTTAAATGCCACTTTTATTTACACTTGGAGCTTTACACCTGAGAATGATTATCAAGCAGTCAGCTTATCTCTTTTCAAACATTTCATAAAGACATACACACCTCTTTGCTGGCTTCACCCTAGCTGCACAACAATATATATGCTCACCATACATGTATGTATACACACACAAAACTGCACATGCTTGTAACATCTGCAACCTAAATCTCTTTGTGTTTGTTCTCTCCACATTCATGTTGAATACTTTCTTATAAAAACAAAAGATTATTCTTGTGAAAGAGAAAAACAGAATCAATAGGGATAGACAGGTACACTGGGTGGGAAAAAGACACACTCTACGCCCAGCCAAGAAGTTGCTAGCTGTACCCATGGGATGAGCAAGACACCTTCACTGCCCTCTCTGGTACCTAGCCTTGGGCTTCACTCCCACCTGCCAGGACACAGCCTACAGGGCAGGGGTCTAAACTGGGGAATTTTCTCCAAAATAGGGAGGTGAAAGGGAAGAGGAGGATGGGGAGGGGAAGTTACACAGCTACAGCAGTCAGGCCTGTTTAGTAAGAAGAATTACATTTAATGAATTTCTTTCTTGCAGTTTCAGATGCTCAAGTGCAGCTGAAAAAAATCTGAAACAGCTATAGACCCAAGACAGACTGATAAAAAGAGTACTGCATTTTTAAAAAATGATAAAAAATCCACGCACTTGTATACACACACACACACACACACACACACACACTCACTCATTGTCTCTCTCTCACATAGACCCCCCCCCACCAAATGTACACTTTTGGAAACTAAGTTATTTTGAAAACTCCTCTTCTACAGAGATGGAAGGAAGAGAAAGATAAAGAGGCGAGAGGAAGGAGGATTGAAGGTGCCCAGTTCCCACTCCCACCACGAGGGTCAGGTGCCAAATGTTCAATGGTTGGATCCAAGGCAGTAAGACTGCCTAGTGCTGCTGCTC
>PVKY010005111.1:0-18019 GCA_004027775.1 Bradypus variegatus
TAGAAGCTGATGTCCCCTGAAGACACAGCTCCAGCCTTAGCAGACTGGGTAGACCTATAACAAAACCCCTTTGCCCAAAAAACTCTACAGGAAAAGAACCCTGGAGGACAGGATGTCTACCACAGGACAGAGCACCTGCAGACCTAAGGCCAAGAGGGAGAACTGGCTCCTGAGATTCTGGTAGCAGGGATGGGGATGTCACCAGGGTCTCTTGCACGAAGCCACCTCTTGTGTCTTCCTCCCACTCTATCTCACTCCCCTCCCAGGCTTCCACACATTGATTTTCACTACTTAGACCTGCGCATGGCTGATGTGGCCACCTGCAGCTGCTGGGCTAACATATCCTCAGTTAGGGACAAATGACTTCATGTGATAAGGACAGGACAAGGGTATGGGTGGTGTATTCGTTTCCTAAATTGCAGCCCTCTGGCCCTCGGCCCCACCCTCTGAGTCGTTCTTCCTTTCCCATGAAGAGTAGCCTGTGGATAAAGCTGAGTAGCTTTATCAGCATGTTTCTACCTGTAGAATTTTGGGGGTCCCAAATTCTTCCACTTTGACGTGACTCTGCCCCTTTCTGTCCCATCTGGCAGTGTTTCTGCTGATACAACATTCTCAAAAACCTAGTGGGTCTCCCATGTATGATGCAGGGATCCTTTCCATTAGCCAAGAGGCTCCTCCACGGATATTTCCTGGACAGTCTCATCTCTAAGCCTGGCTCTGCCAAGATGGCTGAGGGGACCCGCAGGTCACACACCCAATCTCCATGAAGAGCCCTCTGTGTGACAAAGTACAGTGACTTCTTGGATCCTCCCGAGGCACTAATGAGAGGTTGTACAGCCACACCCTTGGCTTTTTCTCCAGAGCATGCCTTCCTGACAGTGACTCTCCTAGTTTTTTATTTTTGCAATAAGGATAGGCTGATAATTTCACAAATTATGAAGTCTTGTTTCCTTTATGTTTGCCAGCTTTTTCAATTTCTCTCTTTCCTTTTGCATTTTACTGTAAGCAGAAAGAGGAAACCAGCTGTGCCTTCAACACTTCCCTTGGGAACCTCCTCAGCTAAATATCCAAGTTCATTGTTTACAAGTTCTTCTTGCCACAAACTGTTGGACACAATTCAGATGTTTTCTGCTGCTCTGCATCGAGGATCCCTTTCCTCCAGTTTCCAATATCATGTTCTTCTTTTCCTTCTGAGCCCTCTAGACACTTATTTATCACACGTCTCAAAATTCTTCTAGCCTTTACCTGTTACCCAATTGCAGAGCCACGTCCACATTCTTCGGTATTTGTGATAGCAGCACCTTACTGCCAGTACCGCAATCTGAATTAGTTTCCTGGGGGTGCTGTAATAAATTACTACAAAATTAGTGGCTCAAAACAACACAAATAGATTCTCTTACAGTTCTGGAGGTCAGAAGCCTAAAGTCAGCCTTCCAGGGTTAATGTCAAGTTGTCAGTAGGTCTGGTTCCTTCTGGAGGCTCCAGGGGGAGAATCCCTTCTTTGCCTCTTCCAGAGGCTGCCATGGCTCCTGGCCTCATCCCTCCAATCTCCACTTCCACCTTCACCTCACCTTCTCCCTACCGCTGACTCCTGTGTCCCTCCCCCATGGAGCACTGTGATGACACGGCCCACCGAGACAGTGCAGGGAACTTGCAATCCCATCTGCAAGTTCCTTCTGCCATAAAGGGAACTTCACAGGCTCCAGGGATTGGGGTGTGGAGATCTCTTGGGGGGCTATTATTCAGCCCACCACAGAAGGATACACACAGATTATGAGCTGCTTATGGGGGGTGGGGTGGGGGGGATGGAAGGTGAGCAAAAGGAAGGCAGAAAGGTGGAGAGGAAGGGAGGCAGAAGGAAAAAAAGATTATGTTTCATAAGAAACATAAGAAAAAGAGATTATGTTAAAACCAACAGGTATGACATGAGCCCATTTACGTAAAATGAGGTACACGCCCAGGAATATGCATGAAAGGATGGTCATCAAACTCTGACCCGCTCACACCAGGATAGGGGGATTTCAGGTGGACTTTATTACCTTCCTTCTAGTTTTTTCTATTACTTGACTTTTTTCATGTAGTATTTACATGACTTAAAAATAATAAAGTGATTTTACGGGACAAATAATGTATAAAGAATGAAAATGAAGAAAAAAATCAGAGTCTCAAGTCCAAACTCCAGTGAGAGGGGATCTGATTGGCTCATCCCAGGTCAGGTAACCACTCCTGGTCCAATCAGCCTAGAGGCCAGGGTCACATGACACCAACACGTGCCACCGTCTCCTTCCATCAGGGAGGGAGGGAACGAGCAGAGCAGAACGATGTTGCCTGGGCGGCCTCATGCTGACTGCTCCATGTTAGGGATTTCATTAGTGAAGAATCCCGTAAGTGGGTGACTGCCATTGTATTATGACACTGCATCGGCCATTGAAATTTCTGGCCCCTCTGAGTTAAGAGCAGTCATTGTGATAAAAAGCTCAGCCGTAATTCTCTGCCCTTGCTGAGCACTGATCAGATTTCAGGCCTTCTTCCTGGGTGGGAGACCACAGCTGAGCTGACCGATGGGTTCTGCCTTCTCCCTACTAGACTTCAGTGCTTGTCTTGCCCCGATGCTCCTCTGGAAGGTCAGAGGGAAAACAGGGATGGTGCGTTTTCTCTCGGTATCCACTCTTATTGAGGAATTTCACTGACCCTGGTTTTATATGGGTACTCATTTCAGAAAAGTTCCTTCAAATTCTGAAGTCCCACAAGCCATTCTGGTTTCCAAAACTGAGACCTTTTGTTTTTTTTAGGAATGCTGGTTCAGGGTGGCGGTTCTTGCTGACACTGCGGGGGCTGGGCATCAACATCCGGGTCCAGGAGGAGCCCTGAGGGAACCAGGAGGCACTGTGGGGGCTGTAGACAGGCCACAGGTTAGGGGCAAGGGGGAAGGGAGAAGACTGGAGATTAAGAGAGGGAATAGAGAGAGGCAGGAGAAAGCAGAGATATTAAGAGGCAAGAGAGAAAAAAAGGAGGGAGAGGCTTTCAGTGCTAGAGAGAGAGGAGAGGGGATTAGAGAAACAAGACAGCAAGACTAAGACAGACTGAGCCGGCCCTTGAGGCCAGGCCCCAGCACGGGATGGTTCTGTAGACCAGAGACCCAGCCCTGAGCAGGCCTCCGGGCTGCCTCCCATGGAGGCTCAGAGAGGCGAAGCTCAGAAAGCTCCGGTTTCCAGTCCAGGCCAGCTGGACCTTCACCAGATCTCTGAACCTCTCTGAGCCTCAGTTTCCTCATCTGCAAAGTGGGGATAATAATACCTACTCTGAGGCTATCTGGAGATGATGCCTGTAAAGCACTTAGCACAGAGGAAATATCCAATAAATTGTCATCACCATCATTATCATTACTATTAGCAGCCACAACATGCTTGGCTTCTAGAAAGCCCACACAAGGTCATCTGGCTCAAGATGCGAACCCATCTCCTGAGGGAGAGTGACCAGGATCCAGAGACAATGTCTGCCTCCAGGGAAGTGGGAGGATGGATCGGGCAATGCAATGTAGGCAAATATATGTAAGGAGCTTAGAGCAGGGTCTTGAACGTGGCCCACACTCAGCACGTGCCTGTTAGAGTATGTGGCCGCGCAGAGAGAAAGGCAGAGAAGAAGCCAGCCTGAGGGAGAAACAGAGGCAGAGCAGAGAGAGAGATCAGAGGTGGGGTAGAGAGAGAGTGAGAAATGGAAGGGGGAGGGGAAGAGAAAGAAACAAAGAGAGGAGGAAGGAAAAGGAAGGGAAGGGAAGAAGAGAGAGAGACCGAGTCAAGCAGAAACAGAGAATAGAGAAAAAGGGAGTGAGAGAGATAAGGAGACAAAGACTGTGTGTGCCCAGGAGGCTCTGGTCCTCTCCCCTCACTGAGGCCCCAGCTGATTCCACTGTTCCCACTGCCATCCTTTATCGACCTTCCCCAACCCTGCCCTGAACCCCCCACCTTCCCCTAGTCGGGGCCACGTTGCCCGATACTGTCCCCGCCGTCATCTGTCTTGGACCCATTTAGATCCGATCAGCCCGAAGTGCCATTAAGTGCAGCGACCTGTCTCTGGCCTCCACCCACCTCCGCCCAGACCCCCCTATCAGCCCGTCAGAACCTAAACGTCCTGCTGTCACCTCCTGTCTACCCAGCACCCTCCTGCTCAGGTCTGGGGTGGCTGTGGCCAGAAGGGGATGCTTACTCAACAAGAGCCTATCTCTACGTGGGAGTCGCCCCCCACCCAGCGAGCAGGGGCAGGGGGCTATGCCGGAGCACTGCGTGGGGCCCCGCCACGGCCCTCGGCCCCGGGCGGCCGCAGCCTGATGGACAAGCCGGGCCTGCTGTGCTCGCACCCTCTGCCCGCACTCCGCTCGATACTTCTCGGAGTGGATCCATTTATACTGGGTGATATATAGGTCCGTCAAGGTGGCACTGGAGTGGATCCTGCTGCCACCTCCTCCTCTCAGCCCGGCCCCTTGGTGGGGAGGGATGGAGGGAGGGCGCAGATTCAGCACAGGAGCTTCACTGGCCTTCTGCCCACCCCCCACCCTGGGGCCAGGGCCTGGGGCCACGAGCTGGGCTGTGGTCACCATGAGAGGAAGGTCTCAGGCACCTCTGGGCCCTGGGGCCAGGTCAGCTGCAAGTGGGTAGCGGATGGGGGCTCAGTTCTGGAAACATGAGCGCCTACTATGTGCTGGGTCCCCTGCAAGGTTTTGGGGGGTACCAGGATCCATTAGACATCTTCCACATGCTCAGGGAGTCAGTAGGGAAGATGGGGCTATGTCCAGAAATACAGATGAGAATGGAAGGCAGCACAACGCAGGTGTCCCTTTGTCTGCTGCTATCACTTGCTTATCATTCAAATATTCAGTATGGAATGGTCATACCCATTTCTGCCTGTGCCCCCTGGAGAGGCTGTGAGGATTAAACAGCTCAGTGCCTGGTGATTTAGCCCAGAATGGCACTGCCAGGGCACCAATTCCAGTCCCACCTCGGGCAAGCACTTTATCTCTGTATTTCTGTTTCCTCATCTGTAAGATGGGATAATAACTACTCCCTCATCAGGTTACTGTGAGGTTGAGGTGAGCTGACATCTATGTAAAGCTCTTTGGCCACGACCTGGCATAGCTTGAGTGCTGCAGCTGTACAAACAGTTTTTATTATGCCAGGGTAGCTACTGATTTTAGTTACTTCAGTACAGCAATCCTCTGGGAGCATATTTTTAATTGCACAAGGGGAATAATAATACTACCTACTTTACTGGTGGGGATTAAAACAGATAATGTACACCGAATGCTTAGCCCAGGCTTGGTGCTGAGCAGACAATATGCTATTAGCCATGAATGTGGGTTCCATATGTTAACCCAAAGCTTGCATGGAAACAATTAAAGCATAAAATGTCCCTGTCCTCAAGAGGTTCACAGTCTAGTATTGTGGCCTTCTGGGAGCAGTTATGTGTCCTAGATGCTGTCACCACAAGAAAACAATGGCACGTGGGTCTGGGCAGCTCAGGCAGGCACTTCTAGCCTTGTGGACGGCCACATGCCACCAGGTGACGGCTCGTCAGGTAAAACAGGCATCCTGGCCCCTCCAAGACGTGGCTCCGGCACGCCTTTCCCTCCTCCTGGCAAAGGCTCCCCTTTCCTTTCTCTCCTTTCCCCTTCTGTCACCCCTTCCCCCCTCCTCCTGCCCCCACTTGCCCCTCTGGTTACATTTCTGCCCTGCTTTACTAGCCCATGAGCTCCTCCAGGGCAGGAGCTGGGTCTTGCTCCCTTCTGCAGCTCCTCCACCTGGCGCAGGGGGGACCTGGCCGCTAACATTAGCAGGCCCAGGGGCAAGAGAACCAGTGGAGGCCCACATGTCACATGTTTGTTTTTTTAAAGTGAAAAACAGAGCTAACCAACTCTTAAATAGAAGCTGTTCTACCCTCCTGCTTGGATGAATGTACTGCTGTACAAACTGGAAGGCCAGGACTGCGTTTCGAATCCTCGGACTCCATGGAGTTCTGTGCCCAGATGGGGTGGCACCGGGAGAGTGAGCCAGCCCCTGGCCCACGGCCTTGACCCATATGGGCCTGGGATTAGGGCGAGGAGAGTGAGGTGAGTGAGGCTGAGTTGTACAAGTGCAGAGGTGGGTCCTGTCTTATTGAAAATTTTGATATTTTGTTCTTCAGGGACTCTTTTGCATTAATTTTGATTTTTAAACAATACTGTCTTAAAATATCATTTATCTGGATTGCAGAGTTTTCTGGTACCTCTTCTTTTTGCACCCGGGGGCTAGTGCCTCGCTTGGCTCACCCTAGTCTGGGCCCTGGCCCATCCCCTCTTCTCTCCCAACCCCCAGCTTCCTTCTGTACCCCAACAGGTCTTGTGTGCAGTTGCGTGGGTGCCCCAGCCCCACATCCAAGCTTTGCCCACATCCCCCTGCACACACCTCGTGCCCCACTTAAACCTTGGGGGGGTCACATGGAAGGTACAGATGGCCCTTGCTCAGGAGGACAGACCTCGGGAAGTGACCACGAGGGCCCTGCAACACGCTTGGGGACCTTTGGACAGAAGAGGAGGCACAGCTCTGGGCTGGCTGCCACACCACAGTGGAAGCTCCCCTTTATGAATCGAGACCAGAGACTCAGAATTTAAAAATAACGATGTTTAAATGATAGCAACCAACTCCAATGTAAAAATGACACCATAAAAGCCAAAGAAAGCCATCTGTGGGCTGCACCTGGCCGGTGGGCTGCAGGTTGGAAACCTTGGGGCTGGATGCAGTGTGGCAGGAGACAGAGCTGGGTGACCTGGAACCACATGGAGAGCCCAGAAAGCTGAGTTAAGGGATCTGGGCTGGCCCTTTGTGCATTAAGGAACACTGGAAGTTCTTTTAAAAATGAAGGGACCTGCCTTCCCCACCCCCGATTACCCCATCCAGCCATCCTCCCTTCCTGTCTCCTCCCTCCCTCCATCTTTCTTCCTCCCTCCCACTCTCCCTCCCTGATGACCTGGTGGGGAGCAGGCCTGGTGCCTGCGGGGAGAGGGAAGCAGCTGCTGCAGTGTCCAGGACAGTCTGCAAGAGGCTGAGCTGGGGGAGCAGTGACAAGACCAGGAGCTGATGTGCTGGGGAAGCCCCCCACAAAAAGCAGGTGTCCAACCACAGACTGTGTAGGTTCCCAGGATAAAAAAACTCAGAAGCAGAATCCCACTGGCACCGGGTGGCAACTAAACTACTCCAATGCATGGGTCCTGTTCGGCTCAGGGGTAGTTCCCTGGGGCCCATACAGCTTGGGGGGTGCAAAAGCTTGAGGAACAAAAGGGAGCTGGGGAGTCAGGAAAGACCATTTAAAGCTACATGACAGTCTCCACCCTTCTTTTGACCCACCCTCATCCCCAACCCAGAATCCCAGGCTCTGCCTCCTGGGGAGTGGCAGGTTGGTCCGGTCACGTGACTGCAAGGTCAAGTGGCTAAACGGGTTGGGTAGCAGGCCTGGGATCTCAAAGCACCATGGAGATCTTCGTCCTATGGGACTGATTTGTCTCCCCTCCTGTCCCACCTGTGGTCTGCCTGGAGTGATGCTTGCTGCATTTGATTCTGCTTCTGAATATCCTTGGCTCTTTTGCCTTCTCTGCTGCAGAGGGAATGACTGGGAGAAGACGGGGGTGATTGGCTTTGTGACCTTTGGTAGATCCCTTCTCCTAAAAATGAAGGCCCATTTTCAGCTTGTAAGTGAGCCAGGCCATGGCTTTCCCCTGCTGGTGCCCTCCAGTAGCTTCCCATCTCAAGCAGAGGGACAGTGGAGGCCCTTACAGAGGCCCCAGGCCTCCTCTGAGCTCAACCCCTTCCCGGGAGCTCATTCTGCTCCAGCCACTCCGGCGTCTGGGAAGTCGCTCTGCACGCCAGGCTAGTTCCCTTCCCACTTTATGCTTTTATGTTCGCTGTTCTCGGCCTGCAGTGCTATTCCCCAGCCCCTCAAATGGCTAATCTCTTCTCCTGCTTGAGGCCTCAGTGAAAATGTTGCTGTCCCCCATCACGATATTACTGCCTTGCCACCTCACCCCTGTGCCCATCACTGTCTTCCCAGCACTCAGCACTCTGATATTATAGTTCATTGCCTGTCGTTCTAGACGCAGGCTCCATGAGCAGCTGCTGTGTCTTGTCTTAGGCACAGCTGCGCCCCCCATTCTGAGAACGGGGCCTGATGCCTGGTGAGTGCCCAGGTGAGTTTTTCAGTGACTGGTGCCTCACTCTGCAGATGAGAAAACTGAGGCTCAGAGGAGGGAGTGATTTGCTCAAAGTGCCCAGCAACCTAGACCTGCTAATTCCCAAGGCCTTGTTCCTTTCTATAGGCCACACTTTTTCCTTCACCTGCAAAATGGGGACAATGTGACTCCTGGCTATTTTAGTTTTCTTTTTTTTTTTCCCCTGGCCATTTTAAAGGAGACAGTGTTAGGGAACCTAGAGCGGTCTCTTCCAGCCACGCAGCAGCCCAGATCAGAGCAGGAGCCAGGGAGCCTCCAGGAACTTCCCACCAGCAGTGCCTGGAAGAGACCATAAAGCCCATGGCAGTATGGTTGATTATGCTCAAACATGCCCCAGGTCAAATCAAGTGGCTCCCAAAGCATAAAATCATAGAGGTCAGAGAGGGCAGGGAACCAGGAGGTGGTTTTGCCTGGGGGTTCCCAGACCTGGGCAACAGAGTTAACAAGGGGAGCAATTTAAAAACAGATTTCTGGGCCCCACCTGTGACGTCAGCTGGAGGAGGGCAAAAGGCTGACTGGGGAGAACACTTGGGAAAGGCAAGGGACGAGGGTGGGATTGGGCAGGAGGCGTCAGACTACGATGGACACCATGGCCTGCAGGTTCCAACTCCTCCGGGGGCTGGGAGCTCAGCAGGGTGCCTAAGAGGGGCTGTGGGGGGAGCAGTGGCAGAGCCATGGCCCACTCAAGGGGCTGCTGCTGCTCAGTCATTGCCGGGTGGGAATGGGGTCCCAGCACGGCTAGATGAGCTTGCATCTTTCAAAAGATACCAGAAACCCAGATATTGCTTAAAGGCGAAATTTCCTTATTTTCAAACATGGCAACACATTCAGATCAAAAACACCATCGCCACTGAAGGGGACAAATGAGATCTGTCCATCGGCAAGTGTGGGCCCCTGCTGTGCCCAACCCCAGAGACAGGAGCTGCTGGGGCAAAGCCACCCAGCAGACTGGTGGGATCAGGGCTTTGTCAGGACAGGGCAACAGCAGCCCGACGGGGGGCTCCAGAGCAAGGTGCTCATTAGAGGGAGCCCCGCTTTGGGAACGCCCACACCGAGGACCACCGCCTCGCTCACTGGGGGGCTGCACTGGCCGCCTCGCTCGGCCACTGGCCAGGGCCAGCCTGAGAAAAGCGCGACCTGGTCCCCTCCGAAGCTGAGGCAACCAGTGCCCACCGGGGGGCCTGGTACCTTGGACTCTCCAGAGCAAGACAACCTACAGGAGACACATGGGGTGGCCACGTTCCAGGAGGGTGGGAAAGGGGTGGGTGGCCCAGGCTGCACCGCGAGAGCTGCTTTAGGGAGCTGCTTCTCAAATGGGGCACTGTGCCCCTCAGAGGACACTGGGCAATGTCTGGAGACATTTGGGTGGTCACAGCTGGGGCAGGGGGTGCTACTGGCTCCTAGAGGTGGGGACCAGGAGTTTGCCGTAACAAATTACTACAAACTGAAGGGCTTAAAAGAACAGACATGTACTGTCTCACAGCTTTTGAGGCAAGCATCTGAAATCAAGGTGTGGGCAGGGCTGAGCTCCCTCTGAAGGCTGTAGGGGGTCCTTCCAGGCCTTTTCTGGTTCCTGGCAATCCTTGGCTTGCAGATGTAGCACTCCCAACTCTGCCTCCTTGAGTCTGTGCCTGGCCTTTCCCTGGCAGCCTTCTGTGTCTCCTCTTCCCTTCTTAATAAGGACACCAGTAATACCGGATTTCGGGACCACCCTACTCCACTATGACCTCATCACCAATTCCATCTGCAGCAACCTTTTTCCAAATAAAGTCACATGTACAGGTACTGAAGGGGGGGCCTAGGGCTTCTTTTGGGGGGGCACAGTTCAACCTATGACACCTGCAATGCACAGAACAGCCCCCAACTCAAAGAATTATCTGACTTCAAATGTCAATAGTGCCAAGGCTGAGAAACCCTGATCCACAACCCTTCGGAAATGGGATGAAATCTGCGGTGGGTATGTGCATTTTCCTGATTACCAGTTTCCCTACTTGGGCTATGACCCAGACTAGGTTAGGACCTGCTGTCCTCTGGGCTCTGGTCCAATGGAGCCATCTGCTGCCCAAACATTGTCCTTGTCGCTCTTCCCCCAGGCCTTTGCACATGCTGTTCCCTCTGCTTGGAATACTCTTCCCTGCTCTTCCCCATCACCTAAAGGCTAGAGCCTTTATTCATCTTTACTCTGGGCCATGCACTGTGCTTAGCACCCCACCACTTTCTCACACCTAATCCTCAGAAGCACCACCTATGAAGGAGGTGCGATCATCATCCCCGATTCAGAGATGAGGAACAGAAGCACAAAACGGGCAAGTCACTTGTCCAAGGGCACACGGCTAGGAAGTGGCAGAACCAGAATCCCAACTCAGGCCGGCTCCAGAGCCCAGCGTCTCAAACCAGGCACTGCCCGCCTTTCCCACAGCTGTCCTGTAATTGTCGCTTTCCCGGCAGGTATCGTCCACCAGGCTCCGAGCTTTGTGGGGCAGGGACCTTGGGCCTGGTACAGAAGTGGTGCTCTGGAAATATCTAGTAAGTGGATGAACATGTCTGTGACATTCTCACCTGCGTTCACGTTGGTGTCAGGAGGCAAAGACCCAGGCCTGTGACGTCACCATCGAATTAAGAGCGAACATTTGGGCTCCTGGTTCTCACTAGAGGGCGACAGGAGATGCACTGGTGTGAAGAAGGCTTCTTTAGAACTGGGGGAAGCCACAGGCACCTGTGTACAGCCCGTGACTCAATGTCCCTTCTGTGAAGGGTTGCAGGACAGAGCCCTGCCCCGGCATAGAGCTTGCTTTTGAAGACATCACAACCAGGAAAGCACTGAGCATCCTCCTTGATGCACCATTTTCAGTTCCTGGTATGGAGCCTGCTGGATGATGGTTGTCTTAGTCTTCTGTGGCTGCTGTAACAGACGACCACAAACTTGCTGGCTTAAAACATCAGAAATATATTCTGTCAGTTCTGGAGGCCGGAAGTCTGAAATCAAGGTGTTGGCAGGGCCATGCTCTCTCTGGAGGCTCTAGGGGAGGATCCTTTCTTGCTTCTGGCTTCTAGTGGCTCCAGGTGTTCCTTGGCTTGCGGTGGCACCACCCCACTCTCTGCCTCTGTCTTCACATGGTCTTCACGCAGCCTTCTCCCCATCACTCTTCTGGCTCTTATAACGATCTAGGTTCCACCTTAAATCTAAGACAATCTCATCTTGAGATCCATAACTTACTGTCGTCTGTAGAAACCTAATTTTCAAATCAGGTCCCCTTCACATGGACATATCTTTTGGGGCCAAAATTAGACCCACTGCAGTTGTGCACTTGCAAAAACGACAATAGCAAGCACGATGACAGCACTCTTCGCTGTCAGTTCTTTAATTCCAGTCCCCAGTCTTCCCTGCGTGCCTTGCTCTTGTTAAAGCTTTCTTTCATGCAGCACCTCCTTTTGTCCTCGCTGCATCGTGCTCTGGCCCTGAGTTGACAGACAGGGAGACGGAGACTCAGAGAGGTGACGTGATCCTTCAAGGTCACGTGTTCTCAAACCTGGCCATGCAGCCGAATCTCCCAGGGTGGGAGAGATTGCCTTTTCTTTTCTTTTTAATGCAAACCATTACAGCTATGGAAGATTCTGATTTAGAAGGGTCCAGGGTGAAACCCAGGAATCAGCATTTTTATCAAGTTCCCGGGGGGAAACTTTTGCATAGTTAGGTTAGGGAATGTGTCCCGGTTACTGCTGCTGTGTAACAAACTACCCCAATACTCAGTGGCTTAGGACATCATTTTATTTTGCTCTGGATTTTGTGGGTCAGGAATTTGGGAAGGGCTCAGCTAGGTGGTTCTCATTTGGGGGGGGTTCTCTCCTGAGGTCTCTGGGCCTCAGTTTCCCCTCTGTACCATGAAGGGGTTGGGCTGGAGGAGGGTTTGCAAACTTGCCAATGGACAGATGTCACTTGTCCCCTTCAATAGTGATGGTGTTTTTGATCTGAATGTGTTGCCATGTTTGAAAATAGGGAAATTTCACCTTTAAGCCAAATCTGGGTGCCATTTCCACCGGCAAGCCCACAAAGCCATTCTGAGAGAAGACTCAAGAAACAGAGTGGATCCTGTTCTGTTTAAGGAGCAGTGGGCAGCCTGCTGGGAGGATGAGCATCTAGAAGGGGCGATCAGGTGCAGGGGCCTGTCTGATGGGAAGAGGCACAGATCCAGGCCATTCTGCGGAGCTGGAAGCTGCACTCCTGCCCTGCCCCAGCCCATGTGGAAGTTCAGTGAGGACGGCTTGGGCCAAGAGACCCCTCTCAGCCTTCAGTCTCTGCCCGGCCTCTCCTGCTCACAACCCCCCAGAGAGGGGGTGCCCAGGGGCTGCTGCCACTCATTCCCTCATTCACACATGCACTCGTTCGTCTGGGTGCCAATGCCGGGCACTGTCCTAAGCAGGGGAGACTCAGCTGTGAGCAAGACGGAAAAGGAATTCCTGCCCTGGGGGAGCCTATTGGAGGAAGCAGGTGGCAAATAATTAAATAGGTCACCACACAGTGTCATGTCTGCAAGGGTGACGTGCCACGGAGGAAAAGTAAACAGAAAAAGGGGATAGACGAGAATGACAAGGGTTGCTAGTTTACACTGAGTGACCAGGGGCCTCTCTGAAGGGGCCCATTTGAGAAGAAACCAGAATGAATGGAAGGGGTGAGCCACATGCACAGCTGCAGGAGACAGGCCCTGGGAGGCTGGGGCAGGGTTAGCAGCAGAGCTGGTAAATTCAGTGTGCGGGTGATGGTATCAAATGAGACCCAGGCCGTGAGTCCCCTGTGTGCAAGCAAGCATTCCTCTGGACAGTGGCATTAGCTATCACACCGAATGCCACTCAGCCATGCCATGGGGCATATCCTTTGCGAGAAGGACCTGGATGAGCCCAGAGGTGGAGGTGGTCTGTGGCAGGGGGCTAATTCTCACCTCTGCCACTCACTAGCTGTGTGACCTTGGGCAAGTGACTATACCCTTCTGAGCTTCAATAATTTCATTTATGAGTGGGGAAGCAAAATCATGCTTCTCTCCCAGGGTTATGCTGAGGATGACATGAGATGATGTAATGAAAGCACCTGGCCCAGAGCAGGTTCCAGTAAATACTGGCTGCCCCACTGAGCCTGTGGTGGATTTCAGAAAGGGCCACGAGGCTTTGCAGCTCCTTTCTTCGAGAGCTGGAGTCTATTTCGCCACCACTTACATCTGGCCTCATGGCTTGCTGTCTCGTGGAACACAGAAGTAATGTTGTGCCAGTTTCTAGCCTGAGCCCTAAGCAGCCTTGCAGCTTCTGCTACTGGAACCCTGTCACCTCCAAGCAAACAGGCACGAGCCAGCCTGCTGGATGATGGGGGCCCTGCTGACACCCAGCCAACCACCAGACATGGGAGAGAGGCCCGGATCGCCTAGCCACCACCCAGCCTGCCACCTGCGGACATGTGAGCAAGCCTAGCCAAGATCAGCCGAGCCTGCCCAAAACCAAAGACCCACTTAGCCAACCCTTGCAGTCAGGTGCTAAAGAACTGATTGTTTTTTTCGAGCCTTACGTTGTAGGACGGTTTGTTGCATAGTAACAGAGAGCTGACCACAACTCCCTTTTGGTTTTGCATCTTCCCCATTGTGCATACTCACAAAACCTTGCAAAACCTCACAAAACCTCGCAAAATGGCCAAAGGGACTTTGCAGATGTGACTGGTTAAGGATCTTGAGATGGGGAAATGACCCTGGATTATCTGGCAATCACAAGCATCCTTATAAGAGGGAGGCAAGAACATGAGAGTCGGAGATGGGGATGTAAAAATGGAAGCAGAGAGACTGGAAGAAGCCACGCTGCTGGCTCTGAGGATGGAGGAAGGGGTCCTGAGCAAGGACTGCAGGCGGCCTCCAGAAGCCAGAAATGGATTCTCCCCAGAGTCTCCAGAAGGAATGCAGCCCCGCCGACACCTTGATTTTAGGACTTCTGATCTACAGAACTTTAAGAGAATAAACGTGCGTTGTTTAAGCTACCGAGTTTGTGGCAAGTTGCTATGGGAGCAATGGGAAACTAATGCTAGGCCTCTGTGCCCACAGCAGTTCCCACCCTCTGATTAAAAGCTAGGAATGCACTTTCCTTGTGACTGATGACTGTGACAACCGACAAGTGTAAGGAATCAGAGAAGTAACAGTAGTCCCAATAATAATGGCTAATAATTTTTGAACCTTTACCATGTGCTAATCACATCAGGCAAAAGCCTTCATAAGCATCATTTCACTGAATCTCCACAAAAGGCAGGGGAGGATTACTATTATTATTCTATTTCACAGATGAGAAAACTGAGGCTCAGCTAGATTATAAAACATTCCACTTCTTGGAAATGGCAGGGGTGGAATTGACACTGAGGTCTGTGTGATCCCCAACAATCAATGGCAAACCTTCCCTGGGTTCCACTGGTGCAGAAAGAGCCCCTTCCTCCCTCTCTCTCCTCCCACCCCCCGTTTTGCCTCTTCCCATCCATCTCCCTGCCACCAACAGCTTCTGCCCCCTTTGCTTCCTCCCCAAGCCTCCACAAAAGGCGGTTTCTCTCTTCATATGCCATTTCACACGGCACATGGCATGGACAGGCTGGCATTTTTGAAAGGAACTTTATTTCCTTTTGGCTTCCCCTCAGCTTTGGAGCAAAGGAAATAGAAATTGCAAAAATACAGACAAGTTCTCAGGCTGCAGATTTCTGACGCAGAGAATGCCTCCAGCCAGGCCAGCAGGCTCCACACCTGGCACCGGGCCTGGCTTCCTTTCCTCCCAGCTCCAGGCTCCCACCTGCTGGGCAGCGTCTTGTCTCCTGTCCTCGGGAGAGGTTACCCAACAGACAGCACACGGTGATCTGAGTTGTAGAGGAGCTCTAGGTATTTTCCTTTACCCCTTCTCATGTTAAAAGCAGCCCCGTTTTCTTTTGGGAACCACGGCTTACTGCGTCTCAGGCCAAGCAGCCTCGATGAGGCTGATCCTACCCCCAGCTGACCCCACCCCCAGCAAGTGGGGTAGGCAGGTGACCCCAGGTGGGCCATGAGAGTTCCACATCCTCTCTCCCCTTGTAGTGACTGGTTCAAGCAAAGGCACAGCCCCAAACGAGCCAACCAGAGCTAAGGGACAAGGCAACCTGGTACTTTCACTGGCAATTATTGGGTAAAAGTTGCTCCCACTTTTGCTAGGGTTGATGCCTCCCACAGCTGGGGGCTGAGGAGAGCCTGCCTGAGGAAAACACCAACAGAGGAAAGGGGAACTGAGATTTTAAAAGAGACAAATGCATAATGATGCTGTTTGAGGGCTGGATCCAGCTGTGCCTGAAGTCCTACATAGAACTATGAGCTTTTCTGTCAATGAGAAAATAAATTGTTTTTTGTGTAAGCCGCTTTGAGCTAAGTGTCCATCACACTCAGCTCAACCAATGTAAGAGCTCACATTTACTGAGCTGGGTTCTGCCAAAGCAGAACTTGAAACAAAGGTTTGGGGGCAGATAATTTATTTAGCATGTGATCTCAGGGAGCAGAGTGAAGGGCAAGGGAGACTGAGTCGGGGAAGGAGGAAAGTTAAGACAAAGGCACATAACGGAGATGCCACAGCAGGCAATGGGGGCTCGATTTCTCTGGGACCTCCTGAGGAGGGTCAGAATGCCTTCCAGAAGTGTCTCCCTGAAGACCAGGAGGAGGGCTCGTGTCCCTCACTGGGTGAAGGGTGGCTCCAGGGGTGTGTGGTGTGGCAGGCAGAATAAGGCATCCCCCAAAATGTCCATGTCCTAATCCCTGAATATGGTAGGTCACATGGCAAAGGGGAATTAAGGTTGCTAATCTTAAAGCTGCTGACCTTAAAATAGGAAGATTGTCCTGGATTATCTGGGTGAGCCCAAAGTCATCACAAGTGCCCTTAAAAGTGGAAGAGGGAGAGAAAAGAGGGAGCGCCAGAGAGTGAGAAGGGCTCAGCCTGATGTTGCTGGCTTTGAAAACAGAGGAAGGGGCCATAAGCCAAGGAATGTGGGTGGCCCCTAGAAGCAGGAAAGGGCAAGGAAACAAGTCTCCCCTGGAGCCTCCAGAGGAAATGCAGGCCTTGATTTTAACCCAGCGACACTAGCTTGGACATCTGACCTCCAGAACTGGAAGACAGTACATGTGTGTCATTTTAACCCAGAGACACTAGCTTGGACATCTGACCTCCAGAACTGGAAGACAGTACATGTGCGTCATTTTGAGCCATGGAGTTTGCTGTCATTTTGTTACAGCAGCTGTGGGACACTCATACGGGCCATGACCCTAAATGTGCAGGGGGCTGTGCACGGCATCAGGCAGGGCCTGGGGGAGAAAGAGGACAAGCTCACAGCGCACGCGGGAGGCGGGACACTCAACCTGGAGCTGAATCTCAGCTGCAGCTCAGCCAAAGGCCCCAGGCTAGGGGACAGCCCCTGGGGTGCCGGGCCTCTGCGTGAGTGCTCCCCCGGGCCGGGCTCTGTGCTGAGCGTGTCTCCTGCAATATCTTGTTTCCGCCTCCACTCAGGTCTAAAGGGCTCTCCCTCATGCCAACTTCCTGGCCCCCCATGGGCCTTTCTCCAAACGGGGGTTCATCTGAGGGTTCCTGCCAGTGTGCACGGCAGAGTGGGGGGAACCACCGAGGCCCCCACATTGTTGGCTCGGCCCCCTCCTTGGCTGGTCCACCAGTCACCCCTCAGGCGCCCCATGCCTAGTCAATCAATACAGCCTCCTAACCTCCCAGTAGTAAAATTAACTGGTTAACATCAGCACACAGAAAAGCAAGACAGCCACTCTTTCCTCTGGACCTAGAAATGTCCTGCCCAGGGATGGCAAACGAGGGCCGCTCACTCGATCATGTGGCTCTGCCCGTGGCAGACATCACTAATCGACTGCTAACTGATCAAGGCATCCTTTCTCCCCAAGTGCACCCAGGGCCCCTAAAATCCTTCTCAGTGCAATTGGAGGTGGAGGAGTCAAGAGGCTTTTGGCTACCAGTGGTTACGTTTTAAGTATGAATCCACCATCCCCTTTAATAATGAAGCTTCAAACTCCTCTAGAATTGAAAAGGGAAAATGATTTGGAGCAAACAACTCTGTCTAAGGGTAAAGTTACCTAAAGGATTCCAAATTCTTCCTTATCTCTTCGCCACCCCAAGATCTGCCTAGTAGTTGCAGTAACAATAAAAATGACGTTCATTTATTTAGCACCTACAATGTGCCATACACCGTGGTAGACCCACTTCTGAACATTTCCATGATGTAGATCTTTGCTCTATTTTATAGGTGAGGAAATTGAAGCTCAGAGATGTTAAGTGACTTGCCTAGGGTCACACAGCATCGCCACCCCTTATAAAGAAAGTGCCATCTTCACTGACTAGAACACAGAACCACACTGCTTGAATTTAGTCATCCAATGTGAGGGCTGGGCTCAGATAGCCTCAAAATACCCAAGGCAAAAATGCGAGTGGTCAGAAGCATTTGAGGAGAGAGAACGCGTTCATTTACTCATTGAGAGTTTTCTGAGCACCCACTATGTCCCAGGTACCGGGGCTTCAGCACTGAATGCGCAGACATAGTCTCTATCCGCCGGGAGGTCACAGCCCCCTGGGGGAGGAGAGCCAAACACCTACACAAACACAGAGACGACGTACAGACCACGGTAACTAGGGAGGTGAAAGAGGCCACGGCAGCGCCGCCGCTTCCTAAGCACCTGGTTCCTTCCTTACAAACACCCCCTCACCCCCACCTCTGGGATTCTCCAG
>PVKY010005112.1:0-18011 GCA_004027775.1 Bradypus variegatus
ATCTTCCTTATCTTCCTTCATTTCACTGAATTTATTTAGTATTAGTTGCCTCAACTCCTGTATCTCAGTTGAGCTATTAGTTTGCTCCTTTGGCTGGTCCATATTTTTGTGTTTCCTGATATGGCTTGTTATCTTAAGTTGTCTAGGCATCTGATTTTCTTGATTAGTTTATTTTGGAGCTTGTTTTCTATCTTTTACCTAGGGGTTTTCTTGTTGGTTAGCTTTGTTCTCTGGCCTCTGTTATTCAATTCAACTTATTCTAGACCTCTATCTTAGGTTCTATTTAGTTGATCAAAATTTTTCCTCTCTTGTTTTTTGTGTTTCTTGCTCTGCTCTATGTAGCCTTTTTGTGAATGGGTCTCCTCAGATATAGTCGACCCTAGTCAGATTTTCCCAGTCTAGTGAGGCCCAGGTCTCATTGGGAGTGTATAGAGTTTTCAATGTTTGCTGCGATCTCGGCTTTTCCTCCAATTCCAAACTTGCATCCAATGTGTGACTGGTTACTGGACACCCCGAAAACTCTGTTTCATATAGTTCTTGGGTATTTGCCAGCTGCTCTGGGCTCCGTCCCCAGCGGCCGCGGCGTTGGCGGCGCCTCTGCGGAGCTCCAGTGGTGCAGGCGGTGCGGGCCTGGTGGCGGCGGTGACCACCCAAAAGCCTCGGGGGCACTCGGGCAGTGAGCGCCCTCTCACCTCCGGTGCCACGGGCTCAGGTCCCGGTGCAGGCGGTGGCGGCGGCTCCTCTGCGGGGCTTCCGCAGCACAGGCGGTGCGGGCCTGGTGGCGGTGGCGACCAACTGAAAGCCTCGGGGGCGCTGGGGCGGCGAGCGCCCACTCACCTCCGGCACCACGGGCTCAGGTCCTGGTGCAGGCAGCAGCGGTGGCTCCTCTGCAGGGCTCCAACGGCGCAGGCGGTGTGGGCCTGGTGGCGGCGGCGACCACCCGAAAGCCTCGGGGGTGCTTGGGCAGCGCCCACTCACCTCCGGCGCCACGGGCTCAGGTCCTGGTGCAGGCGACGGCGGCGGCTCCTCTGCGGGGCTCCTACATAAACTGTGAGAATTGTTCAATTCGCTCGTTCACATCAGGTTGCATCCATGTATCTTCACCCCGAAGTCACTTAAGTTCTTTACGCCTTTCTTCCTTTTCAAAACTGGCTTTAGCCTGGCACAACACTTCGGCCCTGGCAATCCGAGTCTGTTCTTTACATTCTTCCTCTGAAAATTATCTTTTAATAATTTTGATGTTTTTAGTAGTTTTGATGGTTCCACAATGATGCCCAATGGATTCACCTCCCTGAGTCAGGTAAATTTTGTAGGCAGAGATGTGGACTTCACTGGTAGTTTAAGCTCAAGCTTGTCTTTTCTCAGCTCCCAGAGTTGAATCTAAAGGTGCAATAGAACTCAGTTTTTCTCATTTTAATTTTTCTGTCTACTAAATTTGTTTTGTGTTTTTTTTTTTTTTGGTTTGTTTGCAGATGATTTGCTGGGATTTATTCCAAATTGCTGGGAGCAATGATTGGGAATTTGGTTTTATGATCTGATCATTTGATGATCTATGTAAGTGGATTAATGGTTTACAGAGATCTCTGTTACGTGAGAGACAGAAGAGAATCAGGTATGTTAGACTTTTCTGTTTGTCTATTTGTATATTTTGAGCACAAAACAATTAAGAATTTTGTGCTGACTGGGAAGGGAATATCTACATTGGTGATTTCTGTGTTTACTTTTGACCCATGGTTAAAATTTTAGAATTTAAGTAACAAGTTTTTTCTATGTCTGTCTGCCTGTCTATAATTCAGAAGGCCTTTACATCTCATTGTGTGAGTCTGTAATAGTCTGGATGGAATTAATTAGATTATAAAATCTCTTAAGTTAAAGGAGTTCTACTCTGAATGGCTTATAGACATAATCAAGCATTTATAAAATTAAAATAGTCTTAAAATTCTCAAAAAATAAGGAAATTGTTTCTAATACTTTCAATGTGATACATTTAAAAAGTATTCTTGCAGAAACCAACTTTAAAATGTTTTAAGAATTAAAATTCACATAATTTAGGTAAATATCTGGCAAACAAGACTAGTTTAATATTTTTAACTTAATAAAAACAGCTATGTCTTCTCTGATTTATCATGATTAAGTATAAACATAGATTTTTATCCTACATAGGTGTGTTTTTCCTTACCTAATAACAGGTTTACTGATGGAATACATTTGCATTGCTTCTACTATATGTTTAAGATTATGAAAAACATAAATTTGTGTTTATAAATTAAATGTGTTTATAAATTAAATGAATTTAATGAATTAAATAAATGTAACCAGTTTGAATCATTTTTCTGATAAACTTATTTCAACAGTAATTACGTTATATAGTAAGTCAGCTTGAAGATACTTTCCAAGATCTTTAGGTAACTTAACTTAAAACCTTGGACTGCACTTACCTGGCAGGGAAGATACCATCATCACGAAGGTAGTTTTCCCAGGGCAAAGCTTATCCATTGTACTCTGTATGTGCTGACCCCTGCGACTTCCCCAAATGTGGGAAACTCGACTGCATAATTTGTGGTAGTGGGGGACTGCTTTCACGCTCTCCTTTAAAATAAAAGAAAAAAAAAAGGAAAAAAAACAACAAAACCTTGGACTAATACTAAATTAAATTCATTAATGGATATTCATTAGATAGAGTGTAAGATAAGTATCTTAAGACAGTAAGATAGAACACTGAAATACTGATTACTAATATAATTTTGTTTGTATCTTTCTGCTCATTTTTATAAGGCTGTCTTTTTTGGGTCTGTAATGAACATGTTCATTTCTACTACTTTGAGAAGTTTATAAATGATGTGTGTGGCTATAGAAAGCTATGTTCTATGTATTCATGAGCTCTATTAGTCTGCTGCAAAATGCTGGTATGTGACAGACAGTGTACAATTATCCACTCCCACTCCCCAGTTTTCTCTGTGAATTAGAAGTTACTTTGATTAAAAGTTATAGGTATAAAACGGGCTCACCCAGATCGAGGTGTGTTAGCCCACAAAAGCCCCTGTGGTAGTTAGTAGTATTTTAATATTCTTTCATCAACAGTAACAAATGTACTATACCAATACCATGAGTCAATAATAGAGGGAGGGAGGTTAGGAGTATGGGAGGATTTGAGTTTTCTGTTTTTGTCTTTATTTCTTTTCTAGAATAATGAAATTGTCCTAAAAATTGAAAAAAAAATTAATTGTGGTGATGGCTGCACAGCTGTATGATGGTACCGTGGGCAACTGATTGTGCACTTTGAATCTTTGAATGATTGTACGGTATGTGAACAGTCTCAATAAAAAAAAAAGGTCCCTGTGGTCACTCAGAGGCAGTAAGAACATGCCTGGACCTTCATCAGCTCTGCATCTCTGGAGAGGGGTAGTAGTTATGTCTATCTGGTAAAATAGAATCATATAGTTTTATAGCTGTAAAACAGTCCCTGTTTATGCCTATTTTCCCAACATAATTATTAATACTACCCTCTTTTACTCTTGTAATTGTCTAGGTTTGGACAATAAATTATTGGTCTCCCTAGATAAAAAAAAAAACTCAATAAGGATCTCGGTGTTTCATCCTCTTTATTTTACATTTGGGCTACCTGGGGTCCAGCAATGATAAAGAGATTATGAATCAGATGTTACCAAGTTAAATTTGTTAGGTTATCACCATCTCTAAATTTCAGTTCCAAATTTCATGTAGCATTCTTGTACTTCTCTATGTATCTAAAGGGCCTTGGCCATTAAGGAGTTGCTCACTACTTACAAATCTATTCACTGGGATCCTCTCAGAGTTGCCTGGTTGTCAATAATTATTTTTTTACTTGAACTGAGTTTTTCTTGACTTAATGACGCCATCATTCCTTGTCTGAAAATGCTAACCCTTGAATGTTGCAAATGCCTTCTCTCTTCCCCCACTGCTCATCCTTTACTGGGCTGGGCTCCTCCATGAAGATGACTTTGGCCTTTTGAATCATTCTTTCCTCCAAATTCCTGCCTTACACCCCAATTAGATGTGATCACAAGCTGTCTTTTATTATTCAAGTATACTTCACTTGCATCCATATTATATTATTCCTCTTAAAGTTGTAGCTTCGCAGAGTAAGACAAGAGGGGACCGAGGTGCTTTCCGTCTTAGGTATGGCAGCCATAGCTCTAAATATATTTTCCTGCTCTGGGCAGTATGGCTGTCACTAGCCACATCTGGCTCTTGAACACTTGAGATGTAGCTGCTCCAAATTAAGATGTGTTATAAGTATAAAATAAACACTGGGTTGCAAAGACTTAGTGTGAAAAAATGATGTGAAATTTCTCATTAATAATTTTTATATTGATTACATGTCAGAATGATAATATTTTTATATTCTGAGTTCAATAAAATGTATTATTAAAATTAATTTCACCTGTTAAAAAAAGTTATAGCTATACTTAGGAGCAATAGTTTCAGAAAAATACAGCTGTGTAACATACTTCCATTTTTTGAGGAAAAATATAAGTTTGTCCTAAAGAAGTAGAGTTTTTTTTTTTGATATACAACCCCTTTGAGCTCGTCAAGCTTATTGAGGACTCCAAAAAGCTTTCTTTGAATGTTCACCTTTTTGTAAATTGAAACTGAGAAAAATTTTGAATGCTTACTTGATGATGATAGCAATGATGACTGCATTGCATGTTAATAACATCTTAGTCTTATTATAAAATGAGTGCTGACCTTGAGGACAACCAAGAGTGATACAAAAGCATCTATTCCAGAAATTAAAAGGCATAATTGTATTAATCGCATTTTCAAGCTCCTGTAAATTGATGCTTTAAAATTTATAGACATTACCAAGTACCAAGACCAACCTAACACATCTGTTACTCTGGAAGAAGCCAAAATGAGAAATTTTACATGTTTATTCTAAGAGATTTTGCACAAAAAGACAATGAGAAGGGGACAGATTGGCTTCTATGGGCCTTTATGATGGGATCAGAGTTATGGGTGTCAGCACAAGATGTGCCAGTTAACCAGTATAACCCGAGATCAAAAATGTATAATCCCTTGAGGGATCCACAAACTTCACATGTGCAAATGTTTAGATAAAATTGACTGACCCTCTATTCAAACTGACTGTTCCAAGAACAAAGGAGGACCAAAGATAAATTTACTGAATCACTTCCCTTATTGCACTGGATATTCACAGCTTGGGAAAAGGTTGCCCCTGCAGCAGGGGTTATAACTGCCAAAGTAGAGGCCCCATGAAAGACCCTTTATGAGGCTCAACCCTCCTCCTAAGATTGACATGGTTTTATGGGTCTATCACTTTGCTGAACATCCTGAGCCTAATGATCCCAAGGTGATTACCAACCCCAAAGTCACCCTCTTGGACTCAGCATCCAAAAAATCATTTTTATAATGAGTCCCTCTAACTATAGGGCAGCACTGCTCTCTATTATTGGCAGTGCCAATAATAGTAAGGGAAGTCTTGGCTGGAGTTCATTTGGTAGCACACCATGAAGGTGATGCCCATCCAGACACCCAAGTCCTGGCTTATCAATAACTACCAAGTGGGCAGAGATCTAACTAGGGACAAAGTCCTGGTGACCCATAACCCCTTCCCCCAGGGACCCTCTCAGACCCCTGTACTGGCAATTGAGAGAACTTGGGGTACGTGATGACTTAATTACTTGATGGCCCAACTGAAAGTTACAGCAACTGAAGATTTGGGAGCAAAACCTATGAGGTGGGCCACCGGGACTTCCTCCATCCTCTTCCTTTTCCCCATAACCACCAGAAAAGCCATACTATGAATCACATAGTGACAAAGACAGAAAACCATGACTCTGGCTAACACCCCAAAATAGAGAGAGAAGGGGTCAAATCTTGTATGGCAGGAGAGAGCTGAGGGCATGTGCAGGTGGCAGAGCAGCTCCTGGCACCAGGAAAGCTGCAAGCACCCCTCCTGCCCTCCCCTGGAGTTAGCTGGGTGCATCTACCCCTGGCTGACTGTAGGATTTTTACTTCGGGCTTTTAAATATCTTTAAAAAGGGGGTTAATTCAAATATGATTTAAGCCCAGGAGTCCTCAAACCACACAACCACTGCCATGGGAGAAGTCCTTAATCCTGACTCTATGAATCTAAGGCTCTTTAGTAGAAGAAACTTCCAATTAGAAACAGTAAAAAGAATCTCCCTCCTCCCCTTAAAATGTACCTAGTGTAAAAACAAACAAACAAACAAACAAAAAACCTGCCTACAGGGAAGGAAACAAGCAAACAAAAAATATTTAAATTAAAACAAAGGTACCCATTTGACCCAAGTGGAAATCCAAAATTTACTACAATAATTTACAAAACAACAAGATAAAAGAGCACTGATTGGCTTTTGCACCTCTACTATATAGGTTCTAACCTAACTTTAACATCTGCTAAAATGCAACAAGTGACAGATCTTCATAGATTTAATCAATATTGGGGCTCAAATTACAGTGACTCCTGTAGAGCTTACTAAACATAAGCAGGTCACCTCTCTATAACCTTAGGGGAGTAACTAAATATAAAATAGAAGACAAATTGGTATGCCTCACCTTAACCATTAGAACTACTGCCTTGCCTTAATTTCCCATAGTGATAGCACCCATTACCTTAAATTATCTCATAATGGACTTGGATGCTCTGACCCATTAAGCCATAAATTAAAACTAAATTAAATCTTTGACACTTATAAATTGGCTTGACAAAATGAAACTTCATGGACCTCCCAGTTAAAATAGTTAATATAGCCCAATATAAATTAAAACAGAGCATTCATAAATTAAACATTATAGGAAACCTAATTACTAAAGGGAAGATCATCTCCACTGCTTATCCTTTTAACAGCACAATTTGGCCTATTCTTAAACCTGGGAAGAGTAAATGATGCCTCACGGTGGATTACTACAACCTTAATGTTGTGGTCCCATCCATTAAGGCTCCATACTCAATATTATTGGAATTACTGATTCCATTCAATGAGTGATTGGAAAATATTTTACTATTATAAATTTGGTTTATATGTTCTGTTTAATACCTATTTCAGTAGCTTCTCAGCTTCAGTTTGCCTTCACCTCCAAAGGGACACAATAAACCTCTACTAGGCTACCCATGGGGTACCGCAGCAGCCTTGACATCACATGCCATCTTTGCAGACAAAATCTTAACTGCATCCATCTTTCTCCAAAACACAGGTATGACATTATATTGATAATACCCTTATCTAAGGAGACCCATTTGACATATTCATTAGGGACATACATGTACTAACAAAAGAGTTTACAAAGAGGACATTGGTCAATGACCCACATGTGATTCTACCTTTGTTAAATTCACAAACATTATTTGGTAAACCAAAAGTTGCTCCATACTTCACACTGTCAAGACACAGCAAATGAACCACTGAGCAGCCACAACACCTTTTGGGTTCTGGAGGCAACATATTCCTCATTTACAATTTTACTTAATCTCTTTGATATCATCACTTGTAATTTTTCCACCTTGAAAGGGGTCCCCTCCAGCCAAAGGCTCTAAAATCTGTCCAAACTGCAATGTAACAGACGCACCTGTTCATGTCCTCAGAGATTCCTTTACTTAGGCCTCTGGAATCTCTGAACTATCCACGGTATCCATAAGTTGCTCATGGGCTTCAGGTGGCCACACACTGGCCTATCCTGGAAATGGAGGCTTTCATATTTCCTGAGCCTGTGACTCTCTGTATCCAGCTGCCCATTAGGCCTTGGGTTGTGATAGCAGCACCTCACGAGCTCAGGACAGCTATTGAGGCCTCTTTGATACAGGATGGAGACAAACCAGGGCTTTCTGGCATCTTTCATCTGTAGGAGGGAGATAGGTTCCCTGTCCTTAGTCCCTTGCTGGATGCCATGGAGCTAGCAGAGAACACCCCTCTTCCAGACCCCCTGATTACCTGGGGAGCCCCTTGAAACTAACTGAGTGAAGAGCAGTGGGAGTTTATACACTCTACAGATAGCACAGCTACCATCAGAAGTGATGGCACTCAGTGGAATGTTACTGCTTTCCATCCGTTAACCAGATGTCCCTGTTAAAGGATGGGATCCAAGGTTCAGTACAATTGGCCAGACTTAAGGCAGTCTTCTTAGCACTGATACTGTAGCCAACAATTGGCACTATCTACACATTTTTATAAACTCCTGGGTCATGGCCTAAAGTTTTCCACTTTGGGACAAAAACAAACAAACAAACAAACAAACAAACAAACAAACAAAAACCTCTGGGAATCTCTTGCCTCATGATACTCATGATATAAATCCAGTAGCAGATTCAACAGGCCTACATATACAAAGGCCACAAAACAAGCTCTCAGCAAGACACCCCTTATCACCCTCGAGAGTTCTGGACATTACTGCTAGTGACAAAACGTTTCACTTCTTAAGATGCACGATGCTAGGCTCTTGAAAAGGCATTCAAGAGAACTTTCATCTCCCTAATAGGCCCCAAGCTGGCCAGCCTAATTGAGAGGCATAATGGTTTCCCAGAACAACTCCTTTTTTAAGCTCAGTCTGACAAACAGACTCTAAATGGGTCTCTTTCTCTCATTTCGCATTTCTTACTTTTGTTAAATTCCAGATTTGGGCCTTAAGATGTGCTACAATAACTTCCTTAAGCCTCATGCCTCCCCTTGGTAGTGGTCAGGGATGAACTTAAAGACTTTCATGCCTGTAATGTGATTCTATTTCCACTTTTACCACTTCCACTGCTTCTTATTTCCATTTACAATTTTCTATCACTCCACCCTCCCATATATAGGCCGGTAGCCTGATCAAAGGCAGATAATACCTTATGGCCCAATTATCATATGACCCAGTTATCACAGATTCTTCCTATATACTCTACCATGGAATTCTCAGGGAGGCAGTGATTCTGCTCTTCTGCTTCTACAGCATTGCCAGATTTCTCAGTGTATGGAGGCTGGTTTATAAGGCCTAATTCCTCCTCTGTCCCCTTATAGGAGATAAAAATTATTGCCCTAGGGCAAAACACCAGGAACAGTGTGGACCACCAAAAAAGGAGATAGAGGCTAGCTGTATCCAAAACTGACCAGAAAAAAGCTTCTCATTTTTCCGATAGAACCACCCAATCATATCCAGAGAGACTGAGATGGCCAAGGGTCACTCCTACAGAGGCCACCCTACTTCCCACTGTAATGGTCCAACTTCCTGGAAGTGGGGTGGCAGGTCAAAAAACAAATTTATCAAATATAATTGCTCACCCTTATACTGGCAGTTAGTCTGTTTCTGTTTAGACTAGGTGTTTGGGTTTATCTTCCATCCACAGCAGAACCAAACCTTCCAAGTGCCTATGGAGACCACAATCAAACCTGTACTCACAACAATTCATTTTTCAAGGTTAAAAGTGTCTAAAGTTATTACTCAGTTTTCTCAGACCCCCTTGCCCAGGCAGTCACAAAGAGACCTCACTCTGCAAGGAGCCTACTCTAAATGGCTCCTGGAGGGCCTACTGCAAAACCAGTCACAGGGCCAAGTAAATATGGCCAAACCAATCCTAGTCAAGGTAGTCCCTTGTACACTATTAGCAGCCTGAGCTTAAAATTTTATTCCAGGATCTAACTTTAACTTACAGCTGAGCTTCAGTTATTAAATACCTGGGAAAGACCTTAGATTGCCTAAAAAGGTCACGTGGTGTCTTGGTCTTACTGACATTCCAGTGTGCTTCTGGTAAACAAGCTGTATGTCAGGTGCTGAAGCATGACCCAAGGTGGATTAGTTTTTGCTCACTGTGCCTCAGGTAATACTCCCACCCCTCCCCCTAACTAAATCCAGCTCCCAGGCACATAAATGCAAAGAGGTCCTCCAAATTGCCCAAACTCATTTGAAAAGCACAGATCTAAAACTAGAAGCCTCAAACAACCCTAATGGTTAGCCACTTGGGAAAGATCTCCCACACCCAGATAGATGACATTACTTCAGATGATATCATCCCAGCCCATAAGCTTATCACTGGAGATGATCACACTGGTCATGACACAAAAGGCCCCTCTTCTTAATCCCATTTTTGCAAAAATAGCAATTTTAAATTATATTTTTTATATTATAATTTATATAAAAATTATGTATTATTTTAGATAAATTTTATATATAAATTAGATGTTTATTTAAAAGTATATTGTTATATATAATATATAATATGATAATTAATATAATACTTTTATATATAGAAAACATCTGATGGTAATTTTTACCAGGTATAGCAGGAGTAGCTGCTAGAACTACCAATCTGGTCAGACAAACCCAAATTATTCAGGCCAACCAACAAATGTGAGCACACTCACCTCCTTTGCCCAAAAGGTATGCAGGACCCTAAATCCAGCTAATCAAAGACAAGATTTGTTGGCCCATATGGTACTAGAAAATAGACTGACACTTGACTACCTTTTAGCCACACAAGGGAGTGTGTGCTCAGTCAACAGAACCTCCTACTGCATGGACAGGTCTCCAAGATTCCACAACACCTAAAGAAAGATATTCATACTTTCCATACTATCACTAAATTATTCAACAAATACTGCTGGCCCTAAAAGTTTCTAATTTATTTGCTTGGTTATCCCCAGATAAATAGCCTAGCTGGCTTAGAATAGGTTTTCAGAGATTATTTCTCATTATACTGGGCCTCTGTGGTATTTTAACTGTAATCGCTGCTATACCCATCTACCAGGTCTATATATTCCCTGTATCTTACAAGTAACTTCCACCATACAGGTTTCCTCTGCACAAATATCTCCTATAATCACACCTCAAGATTCCCCAAATATTCATCCTAAGGGTAAGGATGTTAAAGCCTCACAGAGTCAATTGTATTAACCACGTTTTCTAGCTTCTGCAGACTGATGCTTTAACTCTATAGGCGACCCCAGGTGGCCAAGATCCACCTATATACCTGTTCCTTTTAGATAGTTCTGTAAACAGTCTTCAGCTGGCACCACTTTCAAATGCAGCCAGCCAGTCCCACGCTGGCGTGCCCCAGGCCCGTATGTGCGTGCTTCACGCAGAAGCCGCAATCAAGACCCTTTCTCCGTCCCGCTGGCCTCCGTCTCGTGACCGAGCCTGGCGTTTCCCCGTGTGGCCCCGCGAGGCGTGCACCCTCTCCAGGGAGCTGTGAGTGTAATCAATCTTTCGCTCTCTCTCTCTTGATTTTTTATCTGGCCTTCCCACACCTCGCTCAAGGTGATATAAACAGAACACCAGTGAAAGACAAAATTTAGAAGTGAATTTCATTTGCCTTGTGTAATACCTGAGTTTGGACGCTGTGAAATGTGTTAAAATCAGCGAAGTTTGCTCACTTTTGATAGGCTTGTTTCCTTGGTTTGCAGTTTATTGCCTTGACCCACAATATGAAGTTACTCCTTTTTCTTTTTCTTTTTTTTTCACTGTGTAATCTGCCTAGACAGCAAAGGTTCTGTGTTTTACCAGAGTAGCGTTGTCTGGTTTATATGGATTATTTAAGGAAACAAAGGTTTCTCACTTAGAAAAGAGCTAATGTTTGTTACAAACATGTTATCCTCGATGTTTCTTTTTTAATGTGTCATAGTTGCTTTGAAATGAACAGCTCTCAGATTCCCCTAACCTGATTCCTATCTTAAGTGTTTAAATTTCCTGACAAAGTTTGATCTTTGCCTTCCCAAAACTGAATTTAAATGTAAAATGAAATCAAATAAATGCAATAAAACATTCGAGCTATCTTTTGCACCTAAAGCTATCTTTGCGATTTTCCAGAGGACTCCTATAAAAATCACAAAGATTTTTTCTTTCACTTCATGAAAAGACAAGTGCTAGAAATAATTAGGTTTGTGTTGATATGATGCATGGAGTTGTCAAATCAGAAGAGATGGCTGAGCCTTCCTTAGGTTGAATTTGTAATATGTAAATGTTGTTAACGCAAAGGTTTCAGAGATTGAAAGTTGTGTGTGAAGTTACTAGGGTTCTGAAAATGCCCTTGTTGTCCATTACATGTTTCTATTTTGAGCTTAGTGTTATCAGTCATAATTTCAGTTATTTTTTAATACACCAGTTGTTTTGGAATATAATTCACATTTCATACAATTCACTCATTTGAAGTGTGCAATCCAATGATTTTTAGTAAATTCACAGAATTGTGCAAACATCACCACAATCAATTTTAGAACATTGTCATCACCTCAAAAGGAAACCCTGTATCCATTGGTAGTCACTCCCCATTTCATAAACCAGCCTGCCCTGGGTAATCACAAATTTTTTTGTTGCTACCAATTTGGCTATTCTAGACATTCAAATAAATAGAATCATGCGATATGTGGTCTTTTGAGGCTGTCATCTTTCCCTTAGCATAATATTTTCAAGGTTTATCCATGTTGTAGATGTACTTCATTCTTTTTTATTGCTGAATATTATTCCATTGTATGGAATATAATGTACATTTTATTTATCCATTTATTAGCTGATGGACATTTGGGTTATCTACATTTTTGGTCTATCGTGAATTATGCCGCTATAACATCGATATACAAATTTTCTGTGTGGACATTTGTTTTCATTTCCTTTGGGTGTATACCTAGAAATGAAATTGCTGGGCTAAAGGCTAGCTATGTTTATCCTTTTGAAGAATTGCCAAACTATTTTCTGAAGTAGCTGCACCATTTTACATTCTCACCAGCAGTGGGTGAGGGTTCCAGTCTCCACCTCTTTGCCAACATTTGTTATATATGTCTTTTTGGTTTTAACTATCCTAGTGGGTGTGACATGGTTTCTCTTGGTTTAGATTTGTGTTTCTCTGATGGCTAATGATGTTGACCATCTTTTCATGTGTTTATTGGTCATCCATGTATCTTCTATGGAGAAATGCTTATTCAAATCCTTTACCCATTTTTAAATTGTATTGTCTTTCTATATTCTAGATAAAAGTCTCTTTTAAGATATATCATTTGGAAATATTTTCTCCCATTCTGTGGGTTGT
Organism: Bradypus variegatus; assembly: GCA_004027775.1. Taxonomy (NCBI): domain Eukaryota; kingdom Metazoa; phylum Chordata; class Mammalia; order Pilosa; family Bradypodidae; genus Bradypus; species Bradypus variegatus. The sequence goes on from PVKY010005112.1 coordinate 13,016, forward strand.
CTTTTTACTTTCTTCATGGTAACTTTGAAGCACAATTTTGATAATGTCTGATTTATATAATTTTTCTTTTTTCACATGTGTTTTTGTGTCATATCTAAGAAAGCTTTGCCTAATCCATGGTCACAAGATTTACCTCCTATATTTTCTTCTGAGAGTTTTATAGTTGTATCTTCTACATTTAGGTCTCTGATGCATTTTGAGTTAATTTTGGGGTATGATGTAAAGAAGGGGGCCAACTTTATCCTTTTGCATGTGGCTATCCAGTTGTCAGATTTCAGAATGATGCTTATTTAATCAAATATAACCAGAGACTTTTAAGAAACTTAGGATTTAGACTTCTTGAAGCCAGTGCTTACAAAGTCCTCTCAGGTAAACTGGCCTGGTACCTGGCTTAGAGAATTCCCAACATTCCAGGTAAGTAAGGAAAGTTACTTTCTGGCAGGTTGAAGACTCTTAGAATATTTGGGGGAACACTGAGAAGAGAGTAATTCACCCAAATTTATAGATACCAGAAGTGAAACCTGTTGATGAATTCTTAGCTGGCTTCCTATCCTCAAGACAGGAAATAATAGGAGACTTTTAGAAGTACAATCTGGGATTCCTTATGAAAACTTTCAGCAAAGTGGACTTAAGAATGTCTATATGGTAAAGTAATACTATTTTTGCACCTCCTTAAATAAACAGAACAAATCTAATAATACCAGTCTTATTTTGTGAACAAGAATAATCTTTTGTGATTTTTTTTTAATTAAAAGAGGGGAGACTTTAGGAAAAAGTTATATTTCAATGGAAAATGACACATTATCTACATAGAGAACATCCTTCTGGGTTATTAGAGTCTAAGCTTTCACTGTCTTTGAAGTATTTTTAAATAAAAAAGCACAAATTCATATGGAATAATGGAATTGAATTGCAAAATTGTGTTTTGCAAAGAAAGGGGGTTTTGAAATTCTACTGGACATGACAATTTGCATGTCTGTCAAATTACAAAGACTTTTTCTTTGAACTTATTATAGCACCTTCCTGGTTTCCTCATCAAGTAAGTAAAATATATTAATGCAAAAACAAATAAAATTGACCAACAGATGTAAAAATGCTCAACTCCATTAATGGTCTGAAAACCCCAAATAAAATATCATAGATATCTTAACTAAGAGATCGGCAGAGACTTGAAAGAGTGATACGATGTAGTGCAGGCAAGGAGATGGAAGCAGTAGGCATATTTCTGCTTTATGTGTGAGAACATATGTTGCTATAAAGTCTTGGAGAGGATATTTGGCAATATTTATTAAAATTTAAATGCAACTATCATTTAATCCAGTATTTCTACTTCTAGGTATTTAACAGGTGAAGTACTTGCGCAAGTATGTGACATGTATTTTCGGTATTGTTTGTAACAGGAAAACTTGGGAACAGCCTAGATTTCCATCAATAAGGGATTGTTTCTGTATTCTACAGAGTATGTAGAATAGTGCATTTTTAAATTTTGAAAAGCATATATTAAAAATGGTTTTATCTTAGAGAGATAGGACTATGGAAGTTGTCTACTACACTTTTGTTTTATGCGTTTATTACTTTTGCAACATGAAAAAATAATATAATGAAAATATAAGAGATCCAATATTTTGAACTATTTTCTGCTATTCCATGATAGGCCGTATCATACAAAGTAATTCATCTTTTTAATATACTGATAGAGAATTGTTGGTGGAGGTGAGGAGGGTTGTAGAGCAGCATTCTGGATTTCACCAATGTGGAGTTGAGCATTGAGAGTGGACTCACTAATTACTGAGCAGATTTTCTGTAAGATGTGCAAAATATCCAGGCAAGGATTTAATAAGGATCCACATACTCTGCCTAAACCAACCATATCCTAACCAACTAACTAATCTAAGTCTTTAAGCAGATAACCACAAGAATTATATCCAAATGATTTTGAACAGCTTGTGGACTATGGAATATGTGTGTCTTTGTGTGTATGTATGTATGCTTATAAATAGACATTTTGACTATAGAGCCTGTGGAAATAAATGAAGAACACCCATTGAGAACAAGGAAGGGCTATTTATTCAAAGCTTGCTGTGGCAAGGAGTCAGCCACCATCGCTTGCATTTGGTAGATTCAAAGGCAGACAGAGGAGTTAGAAAGCTTTATAGTAGAAAAAAAGGAAGACTTGAGGTATGCCCTGTTTGGAGGCTGTTGACATAGGGAAGCTGGGGGATGCTAGGTAGAAGTAGAACATCCTATGTGATTGGTACAGGAGTATGTTTGGATTTCTCTGATGGTTCCTAAATTTGAAGTAGGGGCAAAAATTAGGGAAACTGACAGTTTTGACCAAATGCTGTCTATTTTGGGCCAGTTGTTATAGGGGGTTAGCTACCTGGACTGGTCCAAAATTCCTGGTATGGTTGGTGCACATAGTGGGTCAGAGTTCTGTTTTTATTGATGGTCTAGCCCTTGCCTGTTTATATATTTAGTCCCACAAGCCCATTGAAGAATTGCTGGATGATGCATTAGTGCTAAGTGATCTGAATGCACATCATGTAAATGATCACTTATAAATAAATGTCATTCAAATGGAATTAACATGCTTAAAAAGTTATTTGTGGAGTTATTTAATTTCAAACTGCCTATATTTCAATGTCAAAATAGACTAATTTGATGTAGAGCCTTTAATAGGTACATAGCACATTATCATTTTAAGAAGTAGATCATAGGTTATACTTGTGCTATAAGAAATACATTTGGTTAGGCAAATCTGTAAATACCATGGCAAATAATAATAATTGACATGTACCACAGGCTTAGCACATTGAAATTACTTCTGTCAGTTGTGCCTCAAAGCAACCCAGTGAGGTAGGTAATGATTATCCTGGTTTAACAGGGAGTAACTTGAAGCATAGAGAGAGAGAATGATTGACTCCAGATTACCCTGGGAATAAAAGCCAGTGTGCAGAGCAATATCCTGGAAAACAGCTCCATAATCTTTTTATTATTTAAGGAGCCATATTTTTGAGTGTTTTGCTTATTGAAAACAATTTTGGAAAAGTGAAACACACATCCACATGCAGATCCTTCAAAGAGGCTGTATATTGCCTAGATAACAATACTGCTTGAAAATTTCCACCCTAACTTTGTTTGCTGTTCAATATACATAGATCCTGACTGCTTTCTATTTACATAAAAGCTAAAACAAGAGGAAACATGCATAATGAAGAACAAAAAGCATACAGGGATGCTGTAGAAAACTTTTGGCAGCAGTGGTGTTTAGCTATGTCCTCTGCAATCTAATTCTTCTTGCATTGCTTAAGACTAGGCTCTGAACATAGTAAATAACCAGTGGGTGCTTTGGATAGACCAAGGGAACTGGAATAGGTCATAAAAAGGTATTGGAAACTCTCTTTCCCAGGAGGGCCTGAACAAATGTTTATCTGCCTGGAGTGAATTGTTGGTAGTGAAGCCCTTGGGGCTGGAATATTAATTGATGGCACTTTCAGGACTATAATTCTTGGGGAAATGTTTTTTTGTTTTTGTTCTGTTTCCCTCTTCATGGTTGGTGATAACATCTAAATAGTTAAATACAGCCTCCTCTGATGTGTTAGCTATATGCCACCCTCCCCCATTAGAAAAACTGATTTCTGAATAATTTCTCTTGTATATGCATTTTAAAGGTGTGTAATTAACTGGTAACAGGTTGTTAGGTAGCTGATGAGGTGTGAACCAGCCACTAATTTGTTTTCTTTATTTACAACTTTCCTTGCACTTGAAGATGACAGCATGGTGTTTTTCATTCCCTGCTTACTTCACCAGATTAAAAAGTGATTTGTGAAGCAATTTTTAATTCCTTAAATTCCATTAAAATGGAATATCCAGGGGATTCTTAATCAAGACGTAATAGGCACTAAAATGTGATCACACAATTGTACTTCTAATGTGGGCCTCTTTCAGCCCTAATGTTAACGGATTGCCTATAGTTAACTGAACTCAGCCTTACCACTGACCTACAACTTCTGAAATAACTTCTGTGTAGTTGGCATTGACTATATTGTGAATGTTTACAGCTAACATACTTTATTGCTTTAAAATTTATCACATAACCCAAAGGGAAAATTTGTTACTAAACTATTATTATTGTATTATCAGTAAAATGGTTTGCTTTATCCTTTAAATTGCCTTGTCTCCTATTTGATAATAATGAAAAATTGGTCTGAGAAGAAATTAAAATAAAAATGTAATAGAATGAGAATTGCTAAAAACACAAGCTTAGAATACTGAAAATGCAGCTGAAACAGAAATAGCTAAATGTAGAATCAGTATATAACCAAACAGGTAGTTTGGGACCAGTGGGAATATTGAGGAATTGTGTGAGTTTGAAAAGGCAAATAAGAATTAAGGCTTTTCCCTTGCATTAAAACTATCTATATAGCCAAAAACTAAGCTATAGAATATGTGAAAACATATATCCAGAACTACCCATACTTCTTGGGCGGACAGTTAAACATGCAACAAAACACAATATTAATTAAGTGGCAATATTTTCTTTTCTAGCTGTTAAAGCCTCTATCTAGTACTTCCATCTAAAGCACTATGGCCTCCAGGGTATTATTTTTTAATGCAGATAATTCTTGGAGCATTAGCTCCAGGAGCTGCTATTGGTCATGACTTTCATATAATAACAGTCAGTACTTACTGAGTTCTTGATTCATGACAGGCACGTTCTAAGGGCTCTGTAGTATTAACTCATCTTCACAATGACCTACAAATAGTACTATTAGGAGTTCTATTTTACAGACTGTGAAAGAAGGGAGCCCACTCCGTCCTTTGTGTTCCTGCAAAAGAAAGTTTTATTCTACTCATTTCTATAGGTTTTTATAGCATACAAGGTAGTTTCCTACATGACTGTTTTCAGGTATTTCAGGGAGGGTACATTTTTTCTAAAGCCATAAAATGTATTTACATATCTTTAATCTCAAGGGGCAATTTCTTTGGGGCTAAA